>JAMKCH010024179.1:0-57287 GCA_023653785.1 Ophioderma brevispina | reverse complement strand
GTCAATCTTCTCTCAGGTAATATACATTTAAACGAGCAGTTCTGTTAATTTTTTAATTATTTTTTTAAAATCTTTAAAGCTAATTCCTTTCATGTTGTTGCTCCACATTTCTTCTAAGAGGAAACAAAAAAGTATATGTGTGTGTCATCATTCCGTATCACTTAAAATCATTTTATCTAGTCACGATAGTCTGTTACTTTCGCTTCGCCCTTCTCCTTTGTTCTCCTACCGTGATCGGAATCTGACATGGTACTGTCTAACACTCTTTTGCAACAGCAGAGGCAATCCCGATTGGCTTGTGAGTGCGCAAAAATGTTTTTGTCTCTTATCTTAAATGCTTGCTTAGCTTAAGTGTTGCTGATTTTTCGTTTGCAATGAAAGAGGGCTCTTAGAATTATTTCGAATAGCCCATATTTAAGTCATTCAAAACCACTGCTTAAAAGATTTAATGTATTGGGTTATTTTTCTTATGTATAAAAGAGAAATGGCTCTGTTTATGTATAAATATGGGTACTTTATGCTTCCTAAAGCTTTTGATGATATGTATAAAAGACACAAAGATATTCACAATTATAATACATAAAGAGAATTATCAGCTGCACAAAACAAAATCTATTGTCTCATATGGACCTGGATTAGGGAACCAATTAATACCAAGAGACATTCAAATGTCACCAAGCATTTTCAATATTCAAGAAGAAAAGTTACGGCATTCCGTAAAGAAAGATAATCAAAGTGCGTCTGCCAGTTTTGTACAATATTTTAGAGATTTTATGTAAACCATACCGCAATTTAGAGAAGATTAATGAGGGGCAAGTTGTTATATAAACATATCATTTGACAGCAAAATACTGAAAACAACGATTTTTACAATAAAATCAATAAAATTATAGAACTTTATAGCGCCTGCGTGCATAATGTAGAGTATACCTACACTTGTAGCATCTGGAATTTTGTCCCCCATTGAAGTGTGTGGGGAAAGTGCCCCCTCCCCTGTAACCACGAGAAGATGCCAAGAGGGCAAATATACCCAACATACTTTAAATCAATGTAATTTTATATTTTTTTAAAGATACTTTTAAACTCAATCGAAACAGTATAAGACTTTGACCTTTGCTGAATAAATGTTTGACCTTTAGCCTATTTGGTTGTATATCTTCATAGCGATACATTTTACAGACAGGTCACCATAGACCTTTTTACTCCTTGTTACCACACGAACAATTTTGAGCTATACTAAAACGTTATTTGGACCATTATTTAAAATTTACCCCTGTAGAAACTTTATCCCCCTCCTGTGGAAATTGCCGATATTTTCCAGAGGGACATGTGGGCTAAATACCTTCTAAAATGTCCTTTGAAGTCAAATCAATCGTCAAACCTTACTTGCCAAAGATTAGTCATGGAATTGAGGATTTTGACTTATGTAGACCGTCATAAAAACACCTAGTCAAATTATTCAGAGAATAAAACTAAATGATCTCAAAATTAAGATTACAAAAGAGTCAATTACTCCTTTTACACTTTATTGACCACCAAAGTCGTCACAATTTTAACTCTCCCTTGAAACAACCGGTTTAAAAATGACCAGTTGTTTTATGTGTGTAAGATAAGAGGGTTAGGAGATAAATAACGTCTCCGTCATAATGGTGATATGGAAATGGAATTTAGAGGTATAAGTGACCTCATAATGGAGATGGGATTTGATTGTATAAGGGCCTTCGTAATGGAGATGGGCTTCAGGTATCATATCAACTTAGTATGTTTAAAGACACCATTTTAAACCCTCGTCTTACAAGCCCTTTTGGTAACACGGTTTACCAAGGCAGGGGGTGTGGTTACCACCACCCCCACGAGAATTCGTTGATTTTGATACCAGTGGATAGCTATGGTCCTCCTCTTTTCACTGATACTAAAATAAGTACCAACATACCTATTATGGCGTCACAATGACGTCATAAAGTCCGTGAGTCGGCAAAACTGGCATTTTCCACAAAACATAGGCGAAATTCCAAATTTTGCGATAAAAAAACTTAGGAATATCAGATTTTCATGCGGTTTACAGCTCTAAATGATGGCAAATGACTAGTTTGAGTTTTAGAGCCATACTGTGCGTAATATTTTCAAAAATGTACCATAAAATATCCTTGGGTGAACAAACAAAAAGATGGATGAAGTAAGTCTTTCCGTTTCTCGACCAACCCCCTCCTATACATGTACCAGAAAAGAAAGTCTGAAATATTGAAAGTTTTGGCTCTCAACCATCTTGAGACCGATAATGTTTTTACAAACGATATGGACCTTCATCAACTCACCCCTAAAGATTTTCGTTAAACATGTTAAAAGGTTATATTTTTTTTTCCATAGAGAATTAGCTCCTTAGTATGCATGTTGAAATAAAAACTTAAAGTCAAGACTTTAATGAAAATAACTAAATAAATAAACTAAATTATGGTGATTTATAGGGCACTACGCCAACGCCCGACTACGACCTCAACATTACGAGTGACGAGCTTTAATTAAACAATGCCACTATTTTTATAATACTTGGTTTTCCAACCTTAATGAACTCATAATTAAAGACCGCTGCCTTTTAGCTTTATGTATGCGGAAGAATATGAAAAGCAATGGATATAATAGTGGTATTCTTGGTTTTACCTATATTTACCAGAATATTATGGTCCTAATTTTCTTCCGTATATTTTGTTTTTGCTGTAGAATGTTTCTAGATGAATTTCAGGGTAAATCAAATTTTATTTCCGTCAATCCTTATTAGCACTTTTATTTCTTGATTAACCTATTTTAGATCAATTCCCAAATGAATGCAATAATTTTAGTGCAATTTCAACCCTCATGATACTGAGCTGCTTAGGTCGTTTTTTCTATTTTGATCATAAAAACCTCGCGAATTCATTATCGCTGTTCCACAAGTCACTAAATCAGACATCACCCTGTGAATGATTATATCTATCATTAACATAGCCGTCTTTAATTAATATGATATAAATAAACGACATAACTTAAGCTGATTTAATGTTGAAATGTGTTCTAATCAAGGCGGCACACCCAAACCCTAGACGACAAAACGTGCATTAGATCACACTTGTAGTAAATGTGGAACTGTATTTTTGTAAAACTTTTATATACAATCTTGCAACCAAGGTTTTTCTATATCAAAATTGTATGAGGATTCCAAAAATCATGGGTGTCATTTTTTAAAATGTGTTCTTGGATGTAATCTAGGGGCAAGGTTTATACAGGGGTCAAAATATAAAAGGGTGGCAAAATGTGTTTTAAAGTATACCATCATGTTCGGTACATTTCAAGGATTACAGAAAGGTATAGTTAATAGTTTACCCTATCTGAGGGTTATAGTACAAGAGTTACAAGGCAAAATGGGTTCAAGGTCACACTGGGTGTAAAATTTCAGATTCATAGAGTGTGTTTACTGTACAAAAGCCGAAAATATACAGGTCGCATTGTCAATGTTTTGATGATAATTAAGAGGGCAAATATGGCCGTGGTCCACAAGGAGATCATTAGTCATATCTGTAAAAGTCGCACTTTGAAAGGTGAAACACAGAATCTATATACATTTTCTTATTTAGTATGACCCAAAGAACGATTTAAAACCAGTTTCAACAAAATCGGACCATTCTATAAATAATGACCTTGAACGCTCTTGAGCCTATTGTACTAAAACAATAGGTCGTAAATATGGCAAACTAAACCTTTTGAGAAACCTTATGACCAACCGAACAGATTGGTATATGTTTTGAAACAATTTAAACACTTTTATTGTTTACCCCTGTACAAATTTTCCCCCCTTATAAAACACCCAAGAACACATTTTCAAAAATGACACCCATAATTTTCAGATTCTCCATGAAATTCTGTATTTGAAAAACATTGGTGTCAAAATTGTATATGAACAAAAACTAAATCAAACATCAATTACATTTCCCCATGCACTATTGCTTCTCCATGCTGTTGCGTTGTTGCGTATAACACAGAAATTAATAGGTCTATTTTAATTAACACGCAGGGGAGAGAGGAGTAAGTTGAACCATCGGGTAAATGGTATTATAGTGAGCCAGGCTAAAATCAAGGCTAAACCCCAGATGGATATGAAGCCGCCATACTCCCCCACCCCCATCGCGAACAAACTTTTGCAATCACCCATTTTTCATTTGCCAGTCTTCTTCATTCTTGACAAGTGCATGCTCCAGGCTCCTCTTATCGAATCATAATCATGTTTCCTTTCTTTTCTGTATTTTTATTTCTTCTTGGGGCTCCTTTAAAGCTCATAGGCTTAGACCCTATATGGACTTTGTCCACCCATGCCACCCGGTAGCTACACCCTTTAAATATTGACACTTTTGAGTGACAGCGGAATAAGTGTAAAGCGCTTTGAGACTTAATTGTATAAAGCGCTATATAAATACTGGCATTTATTTATTTTTTTTAATAACATATAAGTACAAGATTCTCTCTACACAGGCTCTAAAGAACTTCAGCTTGATTGACTTGGGATATACCAGATTGCCATAAGTGGTGTAGTTTATTGCGGGCATTCCAAGCCTGTCCTTTGCGTGAGAGGAAGTCTTTCTTGCTGTCGGCAACATAGGACCCTAGGTACTTGAAATCCCTGACCTCTTTGATAAAATTTAACTAAAATTGTCAACAGTGACTTTTCCCGCCAAGTCACACACCTGTTGGTAAATCTTTGCATCTGCTTCCAGCATCTGTGCATCTGTTTATTAACGCATCCTATTTCCCTCAGTTATATATATTAATGCAATACTGCAATGGGCCGTATTTCATTGGATTGATTACAATCTTGCTTTAAATATATTTTTGAGATGCTATTTCATTTGTGTGTATCATTTTGTATGTCGATCCCCCTTTTATATTATTCAATAGTCGATAATTATGTCGATAATTGTTATAATTATTATACAGTATTCTTCTTTGCTCCGGTTAACCCCCATGTGTCTATGCTGAAGCCACGCCATGATCCTGATATGGACAAATGGAGATGGTCCCTCTCTCGTGCTGAGCTTTGTTACTGCCTAAAGGTTCTGGCGCATCCTTTCATGACCTCTGGATGTTTTTCGTCAACACCAATATCTGGAAGACTTCTGGTTTACTGATCACCCAGGACCTCTTACGTCAAGAAATAATTGGACAAAAGAGAAGTTAGACAAACTGCTGGATATAACGGAGTACTGTGGTAAGTTGCACAATATTCATGATAATAGCTTGAAAGTTAATTATTAAAGGCATACAATGGCATGAACAATAATTCAAACATAATGACATAGCCCCTTACTTAAATCACTTCCACAAATTTGAAAACAATTTGGATGTTTTCATTATGTAAAAACGTATAAACAGCAAGAGTCCGCGGCAGTTCGTGGCAATTCCTGCCATGAAAAATCAAGGTGTTGACATCCCTGCCAGAATATACAGTGTATATGGCATGTTTTGTGACACAATTCAAAAGCATTCAGACTAGGATTCAGACATTGTACTTCAGGCTTGTAGTAAGATATTGATCTGAACGATGAAAGGTGGATTAGCTGGGATAGTAGCTCATACTGTACAATAGCAATGGTCTGTGACCAGATGACTGCATGCTTTTCAAGTTTAATAAAATGCTGGCAGTAATGTCAGCATCCTTGGTTGAGAAGTGAAGCTTACAAAGAAAATAATATTAGTTACTTTTCCTTTTTTACAAAATGTAAACACCCAAATTGTTTTCAAATTTGTAGAAGTGATTTCAGTAAGGGTCCATTTCATTATGTCTAAATATTTGTTCATGCCATTGAGTCCCTTGACAGGCAAACCATTTGTACAATGCTTGTAATATGATGGGAAAAGTTTCCCCTGTAGACTACCAGACACCATGCATCGGATCAAATCCGATGCTGTAAACGGTATTCAAAAGCCAAAAGTTCATTTATGGCATGATATAAATATCACGTCACTATTTTATTTGTTTCGCCTCCAACGAGGGTACTTTTGCCTTGCGCCATTTTTTGTGGACACTGAAATAACCCCAGCCATGCGCGGTACCAGTTTACCTGCATTATAATATAGGTCGTTAAATAGCATTGACTTTTGTTTTCTTCTGAAAAAAAAGCGGTAAATTGAATAAGCCACGGATTTTTGTTTTACACAAAGTTGATAGGTCAAAGCTTGTCAAACCACTTTCATAAATTTCGTTCGCCTTTCTTCGTTTTCGAATAAATGATGAAGCACTCAAAGTTAATTGAACACACACCAATAGTAGCTCAAGATTTATTTATTTGTAAACGAGGACAGGTATTTTGTGCTTTACGGCATGAAAAAATACTCAATCTGAATCGGGAAGGTGATAACAATTGCAAACTTTTCAACCAAGTGGCAATATAAAAATGGTCCTGCACTCCCAGGTGAAAAGGAATCTGAAGTGTTTCCCTCCTCCGTATACACCATTTGTTTGTCTACGTGTATCCATTGCTTACTGATATCATTGGAATTTGATTATTTTTTTATTATTCGACACTGTTTTTGTCTTCTTATTGATGTGGTTACGAAGAAACATCGTAGATATACATGCCCATCGTCGAAATGCTGTTGAATTGCTGCTGTTATTGTTTATTCAAATTCAAGTTTTCATGTTACCCTCACATTTCATTTAATTTCATTTGAATTGTTTAGTGTTTACTTTTGTTATTATAACATCTAGATTCGAGTTCCGCCGGGACACCAGGCGATGAAACATCAACCAAGTCTACTGACAATAAGATAGGTAAGGTATCCTAAATCAGGAATGAAAGAACATGAAAGCCCTTCTTTTTCACCACTTTATAAAGCATAAATTAGATATAAAAAACTACTAAATTTTAAAAAACAAAAGAACCAAAAAAGAAAGAAAAATTACAAAATTCCTACCACAATTCTTACCGCAAACCAATGAACTTCTAATTAAAGACAGTATTCTTCAAAACCATGAAAAAAAATTGTAGAAATACCTACAAAAGTGAAAACAAAGAAGGAAGACACTAGCGATACTATACGAAATGTGAAGCCTCGTTAAAATCGTAAGCCAATTTGACTATCAATTGTTAAATTCTACTTCCATTGCCCCCACTTTCAATCTTATAACTAACTTGTAGATTATGTTATATCATCACTGATCCAAAACTCTTGCTTCTATACACATTTAACTCTAATGGCTCCTGTGACCTTTGACCTCATTTTGTCAAAAGGTAACATCATTTCTCACATCTGCATAATGGGTTTCTGCATCTTTATCTGTTGTTGTTGTCGTTTCAATGGGATACACAATATAATACAATATCATCCTCGCCAAGAAAATATCAGGCTCGTCTTCGACTCGCCCGATATTTGATCTATAACATTTTAAAGCTGATATATTCAGTTTATTAATTTCTCAATTTTGTGTTCATTATTTCAAACTCAGCAATTGAGGAGACATCATCTATGTCGAATACACCCAGTGTGGTTCTCACTACAACCATGGCAGAACCACTAGGTTAGTGACTCATTATTTATATCACAATTTCAATCGTTTCTATTTCATGCTGACTTGTTAGGCCAAGAGCATTAGTAATAACCTGAAAATAATCCATAACTAGCTGAGGTCTAAATGTGAGTAGAATAGCATACTAAATTCTTTAAAAAATCCTCCTGAAAATCTCTTCATAATGGCATCCAAAATGGCTGCCATTTCATGTCAGCTGCAAATAATTTGTGAAACAATATTATTTAGTCCATATTATTAATTCATTTGATTAGAGGTTAATGTCTGTATATTTTTAGCTTTGAGTGCATTGGCAAAAAATCAATGCACCCGCGTTCTGTTTGACGACAAATAATTGCACAAGTCCCGCAGTGGCGCGTGCCATTATGAGTCTGGTCAAACTAACGCAAGTGTTTTGATTTTTGCCAATGCACGAGAAACTACAAATATACAGACATTAACCGAATTCATAAACGGTTTTAAACACACCTTTTTACCAAAAAATCCAAATATGTCATGAAATCCAATGCAGTAATGTTTCTAACGAAAAAATTCACACACCCGCCCATAAAAATTATCAATCCAACCTTGCGCGTAAATGTGCTAAGCACTTAACATACGCACCGTGCAATGACAAATATCAGTGCAAGATTTTTGTCCAATCACATTTCTTCTCATAAAATAAACGTTTATGAATCCTGTTCAATCTGTTTATTGCAGTCATTCATGAACATACTAATAGTAAACTATTAGCACGTTCATGAATGACTGCACATCTGTGAAACAAAGATCATCAATGGGGATTGGGGTTAAGGCCAAGGTCAACTATTAACCAACTTATTACATGTATTGACAAATTGTTTTAAAGCTACCCGGCTGTAATTCAGGCATGCATCGCACCCTCCAAACATCCATTTTAGGTCACATGTACCGACGGACCCTAAAGTACCGATAAAACATCAATGTCAGGGAGAGATGCACATGCCCGCTTCTGGCTGCGCCTCTGATCATTGGGCATTTAATTTTCAAAATAAGACTGTTTTGGAATTTGTCATCTATTATTTACTAAAAAATAAACTAATAATGGTAACATTTTTAACCAGATTTGAATTCTGAATAATAATAGTGTAAAAACGGCAGACTAAAAGACTAAATTTAATCATCTTATTTCACGGGTTACATATTTAAACAGTTCAAGTAATTTTCTTGATTAGTTATAGGGTTCATTATGACATATTTCTACAGGGTCTATGGGAGGTTACTACCACCTACCCCACAATGACCTTGAACAATTGTTACCCTGTATTTTTGAAAACAAAAGTTCAAAAGTTAAGCAAACTATACATTTTAATCAGTGTGACTAGAGGACAATGGTCAATGATTTATTAGTTCAATTGAATCATTTTATATTTTTACCCCTGTGAAAACCTTACCCCCTTAATCGACAATTAGCATAAGGGTTTGAAAGATTTAAGATCGTCCTCCTACGTACTGTGAACAATTAACTCTTATTAACCCAGAAAGTGTATTGACTTTAATTATCATGTCCGTGAGGTGAAACGCATTTAACATTTGAAATGATGATAATGATTATGACAATTTGATCGAAAATGCCCAGCCCAAACTCTGCACTCAGGTTTATCACGCGATCCGAGACTGGGTATGTGCAATTGAGCGCCTAATTATATCCCTGCCTTTATATATAGTAAGAATTAAAACATAGCCTATCTAAATATTTTTTGAATGCTTAGACGTTCAGGCTACAAGATTCGTAACGCAACCTAAAAAGCAGAATGTCATAAAACGCTTTTCTTCTATCAGTTCTGCAGTACAGTGAGATTTAAAAAATGCGAAACCCAAATGCAAAGAAGTATATTTGGTATAAAAACAAATGTGCACCTCGAACATTGCGACTTATTTTGTGTTCCGACTAATCAACAAAGAAAATGACACATAATACTTGTGTCAAAAATGATTTTATGCACTACACACAAAACCCAGCTCCTTCCTCCCGTCGTTGTTGGAGGAAAATAATGCAATTTTACCTCTGGTGACATTTTGCCATAGAGTCATCTCGTCACCCCTCGTCACAGATGAAGTCGTATCTCGTAGAAAGCGAGGTGATGTGACCCTTTGAGCTGGTCTTTAAAATTGAAGGGTTCTTTATTAGAAGACTTCCCTTTCACTGGACCCCAAGGAAAACCCAGTGGTTGCCAAGCCCCCGGCCATGCCTTAGTATCCAGGTTGGCCACAGTTCCCAAAAGAAAATGATGGACCAATGTTTCAGTTGATTACGTGCAGGTATACTCGGGACGGTCCACCCCCTTGGCTTTGCCGTAGGGCCTATATGAATTGCGTTGGCAAATTTTCATTGTGTCTATTATAAAAAAATACAAAAATGCCTGGTAGTGTGTACATTGGCTCGGTGTCCACAAGACGCTTTGAACGCTTTAAAAAACGTGTTAATATTTACCCATCCGTTGGCCAATTATGAACACTCCATGTTGGGGTAAAACACAATTTATTGAACAATGACACCAAATTGAATTGGTTACCACAGATGAGTTATTCGTTGTTGACCCAACGTTGAGTACAGATATGTTTTAACCGTGTTAAAAATAAACTTCCTCTAAATGCAGATTCACTTAGCATTCTCTGGGGCATTTGCAGCAAACCAGTTTTAATTTAAAGAATCTCCTCCTTAAAGCATGGAATTCTATACGAATGCAAGTGGAGCCCGTGAAGGAGAAATGCATACATTTTGGAAGAAGAAGCTCGAAGGTTTGTGTCAAAGGCCGTCGAACAACTGCGATCTTTCGTGCAGATCTACATGTCTTGGTCTTTCTGATGTCCTTCTATACTTGCGCTTTGTTACGGTCACCGTGACAAGGCCAAAAAACACCTCAAAAATACGGGTTCAACTCCTGGATAAGTAGACAATACACTGTGAACTTGATTACAAATTTTAAGATAATTATAATTTAGATGTTGTTAATTAATAATCTACTGGACTTACGACCTGGTGTGTGCCGCGAACGCGGGCTGCAGTCAAGATTACTATAATGATGCCGAACTTGCAAAGAGTCTTGCGCAATAGTCCAGAGGCAAAACTTTCATCTTCACAATAGTGGGGGGAAGGGACACGACTATTGTCCTTACTGAAGAAACAGCTCCTAATAACTCCCGATGCTCGGAGGTCGATATAACATATAAAGTCCAAAAGTGCTGTAGCTTGGTTATCCTGGATAACTCAGAGGCCACGGAATACAAAACCGAACCCGGCTACACAATCGGACGAACTGCTGGAGCTGAGCCTACTATGACAATGTCCACTATGATGGGAGATAGTACTAGGACTGTGATGACTGTCCATCTGTCAACGTGGAAACTCTGCTAATAAACTTGGAGCAAGATGTTAAAGAAAATCTTCTTAATAACTGGGAGTAAGATGTGTGATTACTCTGACTCATCTTCTCTCACAGAGCTTTATTATATCCTCTCAAACAATCTAGAAGGATCAAGTCCTTTATATGAGTATGTATAATATAGTCCATTACATAATAATTCTGGATTCAGCTCCACTGTTTCCCATATAGAATGTTCATAGCCCATCACCCACACACAGCACTGTGCTGTGATACAGTAGGGCGCCATCTATATAAGTTCATGTCCACCTATGAGCACAAAAGTTCAATGCAGCAGGGCGCCATCTATCCCATCCAGAATTTTACCTTGCCTTCTAATGAAATCATAAGGTCTCCGCGGTTCTGTTGAATTCTAAATGCTTTGCACATACCAGCGAACACACAAACAGGTATTTTTTTATATCATGTTACTTATGACTAATTTATAATATTTATGTGCTAATTTATGACTTAATCTACGCAGTAAATAAATCATGCTTAATTCTTGGGGGCGTAAACAGCTTACACTGTTCCAAGGTCTGCCAAAACTTCCTGGAAGTTTTGACGTGCATTGAATTTGATGGTCGTGTCAAAGAAAACTGGAAATGAGTTTGGACTATGAATGTTTGCTGAAGGAGCTTACCCATCTGATGCACCTCGCAATGAGTTAATTTGAAAATCCCAAGTAAACATAATAGTCCTTTGGTAACTTCAAAGCAATTGACAACGCCTTTTTAACACGTAAACTGTCATGGGAGGGGGGGGGCTCCTAGGGCCCATATTTTGTTTTAAACGCTGCAACATATGGGTTTATATTTTGTATATTTTTTGTAGTTGTCTAACTTTAGTGCGCTTGCATTGGTGCAAAAAAAAATCAAATTCCACCGCGTCGTTTTTGCGTTAATAGCCTGGGTCCCTGAGGAGCGCCCCACCCCCCATGCACTAACGGAGTGCCCGCGACAAATAATAAAAAAATCTTATAGAGTTACTGTGCTTTCTGCTTTTCATAATGCATACACCTAGTGAACAAACACAAGTAAATAATTAATCAAAAAACATCTTGCGAAAGTATAGTAGGCCAGGTGCACTAAATATTTATATACATCTATTATAGCGGTTTACTGTAGGAACCATAGTAAAATATACAAGGAAACCTAAAAAAATATAAAAATGGCACGAGACATTTATTTGTGCTTAAGCTTGGGGGGTAAATTATGTTCACTCTTCACCAATTAAGCACTTCAGCAGACGGTCAGGTGAATCAGTGCCGGTGAAAATGCAGAAACGAATTAGTGTCTTGTCGCACATTTTGATCTGCAAAATGTATAAATAGTGAAAAAAATGTTTTTGCCCCTAATTTTCTTACTGAACATTGTTTCCAGTTTTTTTTTCTTTATTGTTGATGTCTTTGAATCCCTTCTTAACATGTGGTGGATTTCATCTTAAAATTCCTTTAGGAAAGTGGTCTTATATGAATTCCCCCCTTATGCAATAACGGAAGTGCAAACCCCTTATGCAGTTAAGTGTTAAAGGGCTTTAGATAACAATAAGATAAATTCCACTTTCTGTTTAAAGACTGGCCTTCAAAAGGAATTTGAATACGTTTAACTTTTAAACTCGGGTTTTATCGCTGGTGCAGAGAGGACAGTTTAATGACACTTCTTGAAATCACATTTTTGGACGGACATGATTTTTTTGGAATTTCGTTAAAATGGTAATAATTGTATCTTACAGAGTAATTTCAATATTTTTTCACTTAAAAACAACTTAATAAACGAGCCTAAAATTCATAATTAAAGGCTGACTCAGAGATTTATTTTCAGCCATCCAATATTATTATTATTATGCAAGAAGAAGCTGACTTGACAAAAAAAGTTTTAAAATGGCTTCAAGATAATAAAATGACAGTATTTGCTTGACGAGTTACATAACCGAATGCCCAATATTTTTGCGGATTGTGCAGTGGTATTGCACCACACGAAGGCCTCTGATGTATTATACTATACTATACAATGCAGGTACTTACAGAGCGCTCTTACAAAGACAAACCAAGTATCACAGCGCTTAACAAAAGAAAGATAGAGAAACAAAACAAGAACAAACAAAAACAATGGTCTTTTAAAAGAGACCGGAAGGTTGCGAGTGTTTGAGCTGGGAATGCAAGGCCGAGTTCAGTGATGCAAGATGGCGGTTTTGTTGGATTAAAAAACATTTGTAAACAATAGTTAAGTTTGAATTGGAAGCAACTAGGTCATAGGTAACCAGTGGAGTTCACGAAGGAGAGGTGTACCACGGTAATTTTTTTTTTGCCTTAAAGATGAGCTTGGCAGCACAGTTCTGTAAACATTAAAGCGGCACTGGCACATGTTCACAAAATATGAAATGTCTTCAATTTGCTCTCAAATGATAGTCTAGGCCATTGGAAGAACAGAGATTATATTTTACACATAAAAATAACATACCCAAAAACAGATAGGGACATTGATATGAGGATAAAGACATCCAGGTAATTTGTAGGCCAACTTTTAAGTTTTCCATAACTTTAATCAACAAATGTGTATATTACATGAATATTTTTGACTCGTACTCACTGATATTAAAACCACAAAGGTTATAGACCGATCAAACAGTGTGCATAGCGTGGGAAACATGCATACGGCGTGCGCACGTTCTTGTGTTAAACGCCATTTTCGTCGTCTGCTGAATTTAACGTCGCCGGCGACGTTAAATTATAAAATCGTTCTGTTTACCCATAAGGAAGCTGATTTGGTCTTAATCATTTCGGGTGAGGGCTTTTGTATATAAAAGCCTTACAACCATGCAAAAATATTGATTTTGAAAAATCTTGAGGGCGCACTATTTTTCAAATGTGCCAGTGTCTCTTTAAGTTTAAGTCTTTCGATGTAATTCCATATAACAGAGAGCTGGCATAATCAAACCTTGATGCTACTATGGCTCGAACTACGTCTTGACAAGCAGATTGGTCCTGAAACATACCGATGTGTGACAAGTTGCGAAGGTGGACGCTTATTGAATTGCACATGGGTTAGACCTGATTTGACATTGATAGCGCTTTGTCAAACACAGCACCAAGGTTCTTAATGGTAGATGGAACAATAATGTCAACTTCACCTCTGATAATGAATCTTCACATCGAGGGCTGGATATGATAAAAAAAAATAAGCTCTTTTAATCTGCCATATTAAGGGAACATGGCAAATACAACGTTTTCGCACTACTTTGGGGATTAACGTCTTTTTGAAAACACAACTTTGGCATTCAATACTCAATGTGTAGTTAAGAACCCGCGTTTTATGATTTGTTTTATTTATAATATACCTTTAGTTTATTTACTCTTTCTGTTCTTTCAGATATCAGAGATCTGAAGTGGTAAACTTCACACTTAAAATCCCATCTAACAAAATGCTTTTTTCTCATATTATTAACAGGATGTGCAAGCCCACTTGGGATGGAAAGCGGAATCATCCCTAATTCGAGCATTACAGCGTCTTCATACGACCTGCGATACAATCATCTACCACAATTTGCAAGACTTAACGGCGAACTCAGCTGGAGTAATGATTACGCGAATGATCGCAAGCCAATGGATTCAGGTAGATTTACTGACAGAACACAAAATAACTGGACTAACTTGCACAGGGATACTACTTCGGCAATTCCGACTATTGGGTCTATCAACTTCAAGTTCAGGTCGGACGAACAAATGATACATTGGCGTATATTCCTGACGCCAACGGAGGGCTTAAGGTACGCTTTCTGTTGTTTAGATGAAATGCGGAATTATATTTATTCTTATTATACTTCTATATTTTTATGCACCAAAACTCAAACAAGTTATGAACAAATTATGAACTGATTATAATAATGCCATTTGGCAATTGGTATATGATGATACTGAGATTTCCTGGAATCAGTACCGTTAACCCCCTGGACACTGTACCGACCAATTTGATTAGTTATTCATATTGTTATATGATATAGTTAGCCAGTCAGAGACATGGTAAGAAATGCTTAAAGCAATATTAGCAGGGGGGGTGGGACGTATTTCGATTAGTAACGGGACTGAGACGACCGGGCAACACCAACACATCTATCCTGACCTTTTGCGCATGCGTTGTTACAGCTCGTGGAACACAAGTGCCAGGGCCCGATGAATGTTTTGATATCGTGCAGCCCCGCGGGCATAGTCTGTTCAATGCACAAAATGGTTATTAAATTACTCAAATTAAAAAAAGTTTAAAACACAAATTACTGCCCAAGTTCCTACAAATATGTCAGGGCCAGTGGCGCACGTATTAGAAACATAATTACAAGCAGAGATGCATTGACATGTCAGATGCCGAATACGAACGTATTTATCATGGCATGGCTAAGCAAGGCAGACCTCACTGCACTGTCACTGACTGGGGTCTTGTACACACACACACACACGCCCTGCCATGCATGATGCATTGCAACTCAATGACAATGATTGCGTATGTGTGCGAAATGGAAATTTCACACTGAGATTTAAAACACATATTGAAATTCCATACTACTAAAATTACATTGCCCGTGTTCTCCTACAACGCCAATAACATGGGATATCGTAGCGGATGAGTGAGCAACCTCGAGCTAGCCTCAGTCAATGCTTCCACACACACACACACACTCGCCGCGGCCAGCTATCCGGCCAGCTATATTTACTATCATTTTAGGCCGAGTATCGAGAATTCTTGCAAGTTTTTCTTGATCGTAGATTGAAACATTGCTTTGGGTAGCTCTGGCCGGGAATGGGTGAAACTTTGAATCGAATTCTCTACATTCAGCTACATTCCATGCCCACGTAGTGAATGCCGTATAAAACACCTCTGCCACACTCCATATTGGGTTGTGTACTAGGTCAGAGCATTAATATGAAGCTATTACGGGGTCCATCACGCATTTTTAAAACTGGCATTTACTCACCTTGACTTACAAATCCATACCAAATGTCACTAATTCTTATTTGTAACGGATGTGCAATTTATGTCAGTGTACTTAACGAGGATGTTTGGCGTCAATAACTGGCGCAAAATGGAAGAAAATTGAAGGCACTGAAGTATACTAAAATTTGCCTTTATTACAATTCTACATCAAAACTGTTTCATGATACCTCATTATTGCTTTATTTTTGTCCTAATAATTATATATTCGTGATAATAACACCCAGGGAATCGGAATATACCAATAGGAGGTCGGTAAGTGAAGTATTTTAAAACTTTTTTCTCCGACAGGGTTTTGCATCTGAAAAACCCTGCGATATCCTATGTACTTAATCTCATAGCCCCGGGCTTCGCTATAGACAACCGTGCATGAACTCTGATCCACAAAATAGCCGTGTCGTCAAATTGGGAATTCCAGTCTTTTTTTTTTTTTTTTTTTTTTTACTAAAAATCTAGTTGGTGCTCACCTGGTGAGCGCCAGATAAATCCTCCTTAAATTACTTCTTCTTTCTCTGTGCCAATTTTCAGCACTGGGCGATATCTGGTTTAAAAGAAAATGGTCACCCCAAAAAAACGAACTTTTAGCGGATATTTCTTATATGTTTCTACAGGCACCCAAAATAACCATTCCCCCAACTTAAGTGCATTAACTTTGGTGTCCTGCCCCCCCCTGAATATTAGCACATTTTTTTGAAGAGCGCCCCCAATTTTTCAAAATATTTGAGATTTTTACACGGTTGCATTGGTAACTGGCTAGTAAACTATACCTGTGAATGGTTAAGCTCTACAATGTCTATGTGTCGCAAACGGAGGAATTTTGTAACTAGAATAATTATTATCGGGGATCCCCGATAATAATTCACCGGCTGCTGGAAACGGCCTTCCAATATGAAATAGCCGGGAAATAGCGCCATGTACGTATCTACGCTCAACCTATGTTGTGGATTATATTTTTGTATTTTTGTATGGTTATTGTAGTTGAGCTTGCATTGGTGCAAAAAAATCCAAAACCACCGCGTCGTTTTTGCGTTAATTGCATGGGTTCCCTAGGGCCCCCCCCCCCATGCACTAACGGAAGTGCCGCGACAAAAAAAAAAAATTAAAAAAAAATCTTATAGAGTTACTGTATGATTCTGATTCATAATGCATACACCTAGTGACACAAAGTAAATAATTAATCAAAACCTTTTTTTTTTTTAATTTTTCTTTTTTTATATAATTTTTTACATACCTCATATAGCGGTTACTGGAGGAAACCCATAGTAAAACAGCTTAACAAGTAAACCAAAAAATATAAAATGGCACGCCGACATTTAATTTTGTGCTTGAATATGGATAAATAGCACTCTTCACCTAATTTAAAAGCAATCAGCAGAAGTCGGTGGAATCGTGCCGGTGAAAATGACAGAAAAGGAATTAGTGTCCTTTTCGCACATTTTGACGCAACATTAAAATTCAAGGTTTTGCCCCTAATTTTCTTACTGAACATTTTTTGTTTCCAGTTTATTCTTGTTGGTGATGTCTTTGAATCCTTTTAACATGTGATGGATTTCATCTTAAAATTCCTTAGAAAGGTTAATAATGAATTCCCACCACTTATGCAATAACGGAAGTGCAACCCCCTCTGCAGTTAAGGTTAAGGGCTTTAGATAACAATAAGATTAAATTCCACTTTCGGTAAAGACTGGCACTCAAAAAGGAATTGAATACGTTAACTTGTAACTTCGGGGTTTATCGCTGTGCAGAGAGGACGTTTAATGACCACTTCTGAAGCACATTTGGGACGGAATTGAGGGTTTTTCTTGGAATTTCGTTAAACTGGAATAATGTATCTACAAGAGTAATTTCAAATTTTCACTTAAAAAACAAATTAATAAACGAGCCTAAAATATAATTCAAAGGCTGACCAGAGATTCATTTCAGCAATCCAATAATTATATGAATGCAAGAAGAAGCTGACTTGACAAAAAAAGTTTTAAAATGTGCTTCAAGATAATAAATGGACAGTAATTTGCTTGACGATCGTCAAACCGAAATGCCCAATATTTTGCGGATGTGCAGTGGATATGGCAAACCACACGAAGACTATGAATGCAATTACTTAATACTATACAATGCAGGTACTTACAGAGCGCATCTACAAAGGACAAATCAAGATCACAGCGCTTAACAAAAGAAGATAGAGAAACAAAAACGAAGAACAAACAAAAAACACAATGGTGCTTTTAAAGGAGACCGGAGGTGTGAGTTGTTGGAGCTGGGGAATGCAAGGCCGAGTTTCAGTGATGCAAATGGCGGTTTGTGGGATTAAAAAACATTGTAAACATAGAAGTTGAATTGGAAGCAACTAGGTCATAGGTAAACCGTGGAGTACACGAAGGAGAGGTGTACCACGGTAATTTTTTTTGCCTTAAAGATGAGCTGGGCCGCACACAGCCCCCCCCCCCCCTGTTCTGTAAAATTAAAGCGGCACTGGCACAGGTTCACAAAATATGAAAGTCTTCAATATGACTCTCAGGTGATAGTCTAGGCCATTGGAAGAACAGAGATTAGGATTTTACACATTAAAAATAACATACGCTCAACATACAAGATAGGGCACAGTTGAATGAGGAAAAGACATCCAGATATTATGTAGGCCAACTTTTAAGTTGTTCCATAACTTTAATCAACAAATGTGATATTACAGAATATTTGACTCGTAATCACGATTTAAAACCACAAGGTATAGACCGATCAAGACAGTGTGCATAGGTGGAAACTGATACGGCGTGCCAGTTCTTGTGTTAAACGCCATTTTCGGCGTATGCTGAAATTTAACGTCGCCAGCGAAGTTAAATTATAAAAATCGTTTTTTACCCCATAGGAAGATGAATTTGTCTTAATCATTTCGGGTGAGGTGAGGGCTTTTGTATAAAAAGCCTTAAAAACATGCAAAAATATTTGATTGAAAAATCTGGAGGGCGCCACTATTTTCAAATGTGCCAGTGTCTCTTTAAGTTTGTTAAGTATTTCGATGTAAATCCATATAACGAGAGCTGGCATAATCAACCTTGATGTTTTTAATACTATGGCTCGAACAACGTCACGTCCTTCACAAGCAGATGGTCTCTGAAACCATTACGCTGTGTGGCAAGTTGCGGAAGGTGGACGTATTGAAAATGCATATGGATTAGACCTGATTTGACATTGATAGCGCTTGGCAAACACAGCACCAACGGTTCTTAAATGTAGAGGAACGAATTATGTCAACCCCACCTCTGATAATGAATCTTCACACTCGAGGGCTGCCGATATATAAAAAAAAAAAGTAAGCTCTTGTAATCCTGCAATTAAGGGACATGGCAAATACAACGTTTTCGCACTAAGTTTGGGGATTAACGTATTTGAGAACACAACTTGGCATCAAACCTCAATGGTAGTAAGAACCGCGTTTTCATCTTGTTGTATTTATAATATACCTGAGGTTTATGACTTTTCTTTTCAGATACAGACGATCTGAAGTGGTAAAACTTCACCCTAAAATTCCGCATTCTAACAAAATGCTTTTTTCTCATATATTAACAGCTGTGCAAGACCGACTTGGGATGGAAAGCGGAATATCCCTAATTCGAGCAGTAAGGCGTCTATACGACCGGATACAATCATCTACCACAATTTGCAAGACTTAACGGCGAAATCAGCTGGGTAATGAACGCGAATGATCGCAGCAATGGATTCAGGTAGATTTACTGACAGAACACAATAATAACTGGACTAACTTGCAAAGGGATACTACCGGCAATTTCCGACTATTGGGTCTATCAACTTCAAGTTCAGGCGGACGAACAAATATACATTTGGGTACTATTCTGACGCAAAGGATGGCTAAGGTACGGCTTTCTGTTGTTTAGATGAAATGCAGAATTATATTTATTCTTATTATACTCTATAGCTTTATGCCACCAAAACTCAACGAGTATGAACAAATTATGACTGATTACAATCATGCCATTGGCAAGTTGGTAGTATGATACTGAGATGCTGGAATCAGTACCGGTAACCCCCTGGACAGCTGTACCGACCAATTATGTATAGTTCATCCATATGGTTAATATGATATAGCGTAGCCAGCAGAGAATGGTAAGAAAATCTTAAAGGTCATGGACACGGCTGAGTAAACATTCTAATTTATTCATTTAGTCGTACCTCAACAGCATCCTGATCATATCCAACACAGATTTTTAAAAGGGAACAGTCGGAGAATTGTAGAATTTCAAGGATAATAACCCTAACGGACAGGGCCTTCTCTGTTTTCGCGAACGCGTATCAAGAAGCTGAAGTTGAAGATTTGACCCGGCAGTTATGATTGCCCGCCGAGTTAACGAAGTGGTATCACATGTCATACAGCCTTCAAACCGTGTGGTTAACAAGCACTCCAACCTACGCCCATTACCCACCGCATTTACCCACGGACCCCTGTAGTGTTATGTTGTCTGTCGGGGACTTTGAATTCAGCTATTCTTAGTTTCTCTGTATTTCACTGTCAGTACGGTCGACGCTGTGTGCAACCTTGCGGACCAATACAGCACCATTGTTGTCGTAATTTTAAGGCACCAAATCAAGAAACACATTATCCATATGAATCACACGTACGACGGACATATCACGAGGCAGACAAATGTTGACGTTGCAAGAAAAGGGCCACGGAGCACGCCGTCCCCGATGACGAGCAGACGAGTATCGCGATGTTCTCGGAGTCACTTCTGGGTCACGCTTGCCAGCGCCGATAATCAACTTCAGTTTTGGAATTTCCTTGAGCTTGTCCAAAACAAATGATTATATGCCCAATTTTATCAAATAAATATACGGTTTCTCAACTTACTGCTTCATGCAGATTTACATTGATACCCCAATATTAAACATGAATGAACCCATTTTTTGGCGCGGCGTATTAAAGTATGGTAAAGGCAGGTCCATGGACCTTTTAAAGCAATATTAGCAGGGGGTGCGGGACGCTATTTCGATTAGTAACTGGACTGAGACAGACCGGTGGGGCAACACCAAACATCTATCTGACCTTTTGCGCCTGCGTTGTTACAGCTAGTGGAACAAAGGCCAGGCGCCGATGAATGTTTGATATCGTGGCAGCCCCGGGGCATACGTCTGTTCAATGCACAAAATGGTATCTTAATTACTCCATAAAAACAGTTAAAACAAAATGCATGCCCAAGTCTCCTACAAATAGTTCTCGGGCCAGTGCGACGTATTAGCGAAACATAATTACAGCACCCGCGAGCCCCTTTGACATGTCAGATGCCGTATTACGAACGTATTTATCATGGCCATGGTAGCTAAGCAAGGACGAACCTCACGCACTGTCACTGACTGGGGTTTGTACACACACACACACGGCCCTGCACATTGCATGATGCATAGAACCTCAATGACAATGCTTGCGTATGTGTGCGAAATGCATGGAAATTTCACACTGAGATTTAAAACAATATGAACACTCCAATACTAAAATTTACATGCCCGTTGAACGTGTTCTCCTACAACGACAAATAACAGGGAATGTAGCGGATGAGTGAGCAACTCGAGCTAGCTCAGTCAGTGCTTCCAAACCACACACCCACACTCGCCGCGGCCAGAGCCCGGCCAGGCTATTTTTACATCATTTTAGGCCGAGTATCGAGAATTCTTGCAAAGTTTTTCATGATCGTAGAGTGAAACATTGCTTTGGAGACTCTGGCCGGGAATGGGTGAAACTTTGAATCGAATTCTCTACATTCAGCTACATTCCATGCCCACGTAGTGAATGCCGTATAAAAAACTCTGCCCCAATCCATTATTATTGGGTGTTACTAGGTCAGAGATTTAATATGAAGCTATTACGGGTCTCATAACGCATTTTTAAAATGGCATTTACTCAACCTTGAATTAACAAAATCCATGCCAAATGTCACTAATTCTATTTGTAACGGCAGTGCAGGTTCTGTCAGTTGTACCTTAACGAGTATGGTTTGGACGTCAATAACACTGTGCGCAAAATGAAAGAAAATGGAAGGCACTGAAGTATACTAAAAGATTGCCTTTATTACAATCTAATCAAAACTGTTCATGATACCTATTAGCTTATTTTGTCCTAGAATTATATATTGTGGATGCACATAACACCAGGCCATCGGCAATATACCCAATAGGAGGGTTTGAGGTTAAGTGAACGATTTGCAAACTTTTTCTCCGACAGGGTTTTGCATCGAAAAAACCCCGCGAAATCCTATGTACTAATCTATAGCCCGGGCTTCGCATAACACCGTGCATGAACGCTGATCCACAAAATAGCCGTGTCGTCAAATGGGAATCCAGCTCTGATACAGCTAAATAACAAACGATACGTAATGCTGTACTGTGAACGTGTGCGAGTGTTGTAAACATGGTAGAAGGAGAGTATGCACCGGCCGAAATTTAAATTGCTTCTCAGTTTGAGGGTTTGGGATAGAAAAAACGCGCGAAATTCAAAATATCAGGGTTTTTAAAAAATCTAGTTGGTGCCCACCTGGTGAGCGCCAGATTACAAAAATCCTCCCTAATACTATTCTTATCTGTGCCCATTTTCAGCACTGGGGATATCTGGTTTAAAAGAAAATGGTCACACCCCAAAAAAAAACGAACGTATTTTAGCGGATATTTCCTATATGTTTCTACAGGCACCCAAAATAACATTCCCCAACTTAAGTGCATTAACTGTGGTGTCCTGCCCCCCTGAAAGTAGAAACAACATTTTTTTGAAGAGCGCCCACCAATTTTTCAAATATTTGAGGAGTACACGTCTGCATTGGTAAATGGCTTAGTAACTATCTGGAATGGTGAAGCTCTACAATGTTTATGTGTCGCCAACGAAAAGGAATTTTGTAACTAGACTAATTAATATCGGATCGTTCCCGATACATATTCTACCTGTGCTGGAGGAACCGGCCTTCCACATATGAAATAGCCGGGAAAATAGCGCCTGTACGAATATTACGCCTCTCATTCTATAGTGTTTTATTGTTAAGGCAAAGTCAAGTTAGAGATCATTTTTTTCTGAGGTGGCACTATTCAACATTGGGAAGGAATAAACTTATATTTCCAGCTCTGCCGTTAAGTAAATCTAGGATCCATCTAATACAGAAAATCGCTCATTCTCAGATTAATACAATTTGTTAGCATTCTCGTTCGAAGAGATTGTAGGTTCTAGACCAATTACCAACGTAGCTGTGCCAAAATATCAAATTTGATAAAAATGGTGGCGCTCGTCAAAAAAAAATGTCTATGAGTATGGTGTGTGCTTTTTAATGTTCACACAGACGGCAGGCTTAGACCATGTAACCTATATGTTAGCGTAACAGGCGGGGGGCAGGGGGGCAGAGTGCCCCCCCCCGACGACTTTGCCGGAGAAAAAAAATGCAAAAATCATGCAAATCAGCCGTTTTTAGCCCTTACGCGGAAAAATGGCCTTTGACCCCACTGAGAGGGAAAATCCCCCCACTCAGGAGGCGGGCAGGCCCGTTACGCCAATGTGAGGTTGGGTTGTAAACATTACGTTTGGAGTAACGAAGGACATTGGCAGGAAAAGGTCCTAGAGATACTTTACACAGGCTAGTCAAGATTCTTCTCGCAGTTCAGGTTCAGGCATGGGCATACTTCCCCCCCCCTCCCCACCAAAAGCTTTGTGCAACTTTGTTCTGAGTATCGTTTTCTAAACCTCAAAGGGACACAGTTGTATTTTAGTAGCATGTATAGACTACAATATCTTCGTGAATGCATCGAGGCAACAGAAGGGGGCATACTTACTTGTCAACAGTAATGCAGGTGACATGATATTTGATTGGTTAATATTAATTTAACCTGGTTGGGTCATGTCGAAACCCACAAACCCCCAAACCCATAACCCCCTCATAGCGCATTCCAAAGACAGAAGTTGGCTGGGCAAAGTCTCCAATATACATCTTCTCATTTGCTCATAATAATTTCGAAGCCTGCCAATAAGGTCACATTGGGGTAGCAATAGAGCAAATTCCATTATTAGCGAAAATGAGAGTGGTTTAGTTCTGACATGTCTTTAGTGCTTTGGACGCTTCATGCACAAGGGCAAGGAAAACCCCACCACTTCAACCAAACATTCACGTCCATGACTCCGTTTCAATACCGTTTACTAGTTCAATCCTTCATAAGAGCTATCGGAACCTCTTGTTACAGCGCCATTCCTCTTTCCGGGTTCCTCTGGTGGACATATGCACGACCAGTGCAGAGTAATGGTTGGGATAAGATCACACGACCGCATCAGCATGGGCTGTGGACATAGTAATTAAGCACGTAGTGCCCTCGTGGTGTGGTGGTTTGAGGATTCTTGGCATGTGTATCGCAATGAAGTAGCGGTGCCCTAGACTCCTTTATAAATAGTGTTGAGTGTCCGGTAAAGTCTGTTCGTTGGTTTACCCAGGGGGTCATCTATAGCGTGACCTGTTACAGTAGACTACGCCGTTAGTTTTGGTGTTGAATATTATTAATATCATTACGTTTTGAGCATTCCAAATTCTTGAATCAATTATTTATGGTCAACAGAAAATTCGTTTTGAATTGTTTTAAAATTTCCTGACCTTATTATCCACGGGATACCGCATCACTGACGCAAATCCTCTATATACCTAGGAAGTAAAGGCCTGTTGTTAAAGTGACCTTTGACCCACAGAAAGGACAAAGGACAAAACCTCTTTTCACCACATGTTAAATTTAAGGCAAAATTCTTTTTTAAATACTAAAGAAACACCTCCTATTGAAGTATACGACAAACACTGAAGTGTAATTCATGTTCACAAGAATCTAAAAAAAATAGTAGCAACCTTACCCTCACCAACAGACACCCACACCCCATTTGTTCCACACCCACATTTGACTACAATGTAAAATATTGTCCATTACTGATTTGAGCCATTTCCACCCCCAGAAGTACTTTTTACATTGGGTATTTATAGGAAAAAGATTTAATTAATACAAAATGTATACCAGTATATTCAGATGAATGTTTTGAACAAAAAAGTCAATCACAAAACTTCTCTGTGACCTAGAGATTTGACTTGCTGGCTGACAATTTTTTGCATTAAAAACATTTCTTTTACAACCGATGTTGTTGGAATATGTACAAACATTAATTTAATTCCAGTTGTAGAATTCTCGAGTTGGGCAGTTACCATAGCAACGGCAATTTACGCTAATTTCTTTAGGTTGTGGTTGCCATGATAACTGCCCAACCTGATGATTCTACAACTACACCAAAAATAAAGTGCTGTTGTAAAGCAATAATATAAGTAGTAATAAAAATTGTTTTCAAAGAAGAATTTGATTAAAATGATGAAAAATTACAATTTTTAGCAAACAATTGACAAAATCACTCAAATCGTCCATTTTAATGCTAGTCTGTGATGTTCAAGGGATCATAGGTTAAAATCTGTAGGTCACAGAAATGTGCTGTGATTTACGTTTTTTGATCCTAACATCCATCTCAATACATTGATATACTTTTAATGTCAAATCTCTTTTGAAAAATCCCATGCAAAAATTACTTTTTTGGTAAAAAATGGTCAAAATCAGTCAAGGTCAATTTTTTTACATTGTAATCAAATGTGGGTGTGGATGCAAATTGGGGTGTGGGTATCTATGGATAAGGTTGGGGTTGATATTCAAATTGTATGAAATTATTTTTGACATGAAATGTGCAAGTGTCAATTGTATAGTTCATATAAGAGGGGTTTCTTGCATAATTTTCAGTAGGTTTTAGACATTTTGTCATATTTTTCTAAAATGGAAAACATGGTTGACCTTTCTCTGGGGTCAAAGGTCACTTTAACAAGCTCCCAATGTAACATCTATGCTCTATCTCCATTCAAAGCGCTTCATTTCTAAAGTGGACTCAGCAATTGATGGTAGACAATGAAAATATGCTGCAATGAAGTCAAAGAGCAGCAATTGATGAAAACCACAATAAATGGAGATAATAATAATTATTTAATAATCTTTAATTCTTTATTCTTTTGTATACCTTTTACACACATCCATCACCAGCTACGGCGGACACAGTCGAAGAAGTCGTGTTTCCGGATGCCCCTGTGACAGCACGTTTTATCCGAATACACTTAAAGATTTGCTATAAAAATCACCAACATTATCTACAAGAGCATCAAATCTTTGTTTCTTAAGATTTGAAATTTTAGGATGTTAAGAGTATTTAACGCAAATGGTCTACAGATTGCCAGATACTGTAGGGTTAAATTGTGATGCAGATACCTGTAGGGTAAATTGAGAATTGCCAGATACCTGTAGGGTAAATTGAGATTGCCAGATACCTGTAGGGTAAATGGAGATTGCACAGATACCTGTAGGGTTAAAACTTGAGATTGCCAGATACCTGTAGGGTAAATTGAGATTGCCAGATTTTACCGTAGGGTAAATGAGTTTGCCAGAACCTGTAGGGTAATTGTAGATTGCCAGATACCTGTAGGGGAAATTGAGATTGCCAGATACCTGTAGGGTAAATGAGACTTGCTCAGATACTGTTTTTTTTTTTTTTTTTTTCTTTTTTTTTTTTTTTTTTTTTTTTTTTTTTTTCCTTTTATAGGTAAATTGAGATTGCCAGATACTGTAGGGTAATTGGATGCCAGAGACCTGTAGGTAAATGAGATTGCCAGATCACCTGTAGGGTATATGATTGTGACTCGGTGTGATTGAGAGAGATAATAGCGTATATCATACGAAGTTTTATTGTGTCGCTACTACACACCCTTGACCAACTGGCATAACTAATTTCGTTCTGTTTCTTAGCAGGCTTTTAAGCAACATCAATCATTCAGAAATCTAACGAAAGTATTCAGTCCATAATGAAATTGCAATACATATCTATGAGATAGAATCTTTGGACATATAGCAAAACAAGTAGAAGATTAAAAGTAATATAAGAACAATTTGTATTATATGCATGAAGAGAACATGTTCGGGAAATCTGGGAATGTCGGTGAACAATGAAAATATGTACAGAGTTTGTATTAAAAATATCATTCATAAAGATAAGGTCATTAGGGCAACAATTTCCAATAAAACGATAGTTTGACCTCGGTATTTGCAATAGAAACCATTTTGTTGGATTTATAAAAATGAGAGCATATCTAGGTCTACACGTATACGTAGAGGGGAACAAGCATTTGCAGGGGCAAGATTTGTATATAGAGTAGGTATGATTTGCCCTATCTGTGGACTATAATTTAATAGTTATAAGGCGCCAAAGATTCAAGGTCATCCTGGGCCAGAAGTTCAGAATGCTTCGATTCTTTTCAAAATCGTCCAAAATTCATCGTACACTCCACAAATGTTGAGTAAAAAGGCCACAACCCTTTATGTTGAGTAAAATGTTAGTCAAAGTTGAGTAAACCTTATGCAAAGCTGAGTATATTTTACCCAACAATGACTAAGGTTTACCCAACAATGACTAAAGTTTAATCAACAATGGCTAAGGTTTACTCAACAATGACTACGGTTTACCCAACAATGACAGAGGTTTACCCAGCAATGACTAAGGTTTACCCAACAATGTCTAAGGTTTACCCAACAATGACTAATGTTTACTTAACTTTGACTAAGATTTAACTCAAAAGTAACAGTTGTGTCTTTTATACTCAACATTGAGAAAAAATAGTTTTTACATAGGACCAGATCAAAATGTAATGATGATGTACATATCCTATGGGGTCAAAATCCTTACCATAGTGAAATGTATGTAATGTAGAGCAAATATATATATAAATGACCAGAGAAACTCTTAAACTAGTTTCATGAAAATAGGAGCACTCTAAAATACTTACCCCAGAAGGAGCATGAGCCGTTATGAGTCTATAATCCCGAAATGACCGTAGATAGGGCAAACTATACATTTTGTTAATACTCTTGACTAAACCTCCACCCCTCCCCGTTTCTTACATGTTCCCCATTAGTTTTTCTAGACTTTTTAGTTAAAGTCAAAATATGGCTGGACCTATCTGGTAATAAGACGGCGGGAGTTTGGGACGTCTTCTGTGAAGCTCGTACCGGTTTATTTGAAAAAAAACCCCAAAGTATTCTTCGTACAGTTAACATGGTTAGAATAGAATGCACATGTGAGTTTTTCATGGATAAAATATTGCTATATATGACACTTGAAATAGTATCTGTAATATATTATTATATAAAAGATCAGTAAAATATTTGATCCTTTTCTCGGCTGGACTATGGCAACTCTCTGTTCGTTGGGATGTTGCCGCCTGACATTCAACGTCCAACAGAGGCTTCAAAACCGGGCGTTGCGTTTAAATTTGCAAGTAGGAAGACGTACTAGTTCTTCTCCTTTACTTCGTGAGCTCCGCTGGTTGCCGGTCCAGCAGAGGATTCCATTCAAGATCTTGGTGCATGTTTACAATTGTATCACTGGGTCAGCGCCTAATTATTTGCAAGACCTTATTCATAGGCAAAAAGGTAGGCGTGAGGGAATTTAATAGATCCGCCTGTGATCTCACGCGTCTCATGGTCCCGAGGTCTGAGCGTTCCTTCGGCGTTAGGTCTTTTTCTGTTTTGGGACTCAAATTGTGCAAAAAAATACCATCTAGTATGCGCAATGCCTCCAATGTGCAGTGCTTTAAGAAATTGCTTAAACACACCTATTATACCCGGTTGAGTAGTTATTTTTAATCATGGCTGGCAGGTCATTTTTTAAGGCTGTACTATGTATATATTTGTTAATGTTGGTGTACTAGAGAATGAAAATGTATTTTTATTACTGGTTCTTATGCATTATTATTTTGTTCATATATTTGTATTTCTTTGTAAAGTGCATTTATCCACAGGAAATGCGCTACATAAATGTATTTAAATAATAATAATATTTTCAATGTAAATAGATGTAAAGTACACAAGTACATCATTGCTATGATTAAATCAAGCCAGTTTTAACCATTGTAAAAAGAATGACTTAAAGGGGCTCTGGCACATGTTGTATATAGGTCCCTCAATCTTTCAAAAAAAAAAAAAAAAAAAAAAAAAAGTGTGTAGGTGTGTGTGTGTGTGTGTGCGTGTGTGTGCGTGCGTGCGTGTGTGTGAGGGTGTGTGTGTGTGTATGTGTGTGTGTGTGTTAACCATCAACTGATATGAATTTTGTGAAGCCACTCCAGAGTGGTTTAATTCAAATGGCTTATGTTCACTGGTCCATGCCGGATTACATACCACTAAATAGATCTGGTCTGGCACCCTCTGGCCAAAGAATGTTGTTACAGCCCCCACGAATTAGCAATGATTTATTTTACTTTGAGTAAGATTAAGTCATAAATTAGCACATAAAATATTATAAATTAGTCTAAGTAATATAATATAATATATACCTGGTTTATGTGCCTACTGGTGTGTGTGAAGCAAATAGAATGAAACAGAAGATCTCAGAAGAAAACAGAAAACCGGAGAAGCGTCTAGATCCTTCTAGAATTGTTTGAGAGGATATATAAAGCCCTGGTGAGAGAAGATGAGTCAGAGTATTACAACATCTTACTCCAAGTTATTAGTAGAGTATAGAGCCATCTAGTTGCTCCAAGTTGACAGTGATAGTAATTTCAGTAGTAGTTATACACTGTCTTCCATATAGTGGACATTGTCATAGTAGTCTCAGCTCCAGCAGTTTTGTCCGATTGTGTAGCCGTCTTCGGTTTCCGCATTTCGTGGCCTCTGAGTTATCCAAGGATAAACAAGCTACAGCACTTTTGGACTTTATATTTAGTCGACCTCCGAGCATCGGGAGTCATTAGGAGCTGATTTTCTTCAGTCAGGACAAGTCGTCCGTGGACACGTCCCACTACTGGAAAGTGAAGTTTTACGCTGGAATATTCGCCAGGACTGTTTGTAAGTTCTGCATCTTTAGAGTAATCTTGCTGCAGCCCGCGTCGCGGCACACACCAGGTAGTAAGTTTAGTAGTTCATTAATTAAAAACTTTATTATAGATTAATCTTTGATTATTGATACCTAATTGATGTTTGATTGAGATTGATTTAAACACACAATTGAAATAAATACTTTGTTTTAAAATTTGTAATCAAGTTTACAGTGTATTGTCTAGTTATTCAGGAGTTTGAATCCGTAGTTTAGAGGTGGTTTTGGCCTTGGTCAAGGTGACCGTAACAATGTTTACAAAAAAGGTAAAATGGCGAGCCAAGTCCAAGTTAAAATTGAAAAATAGTAAAAACCGGTGTGAAAGTAATCATAGTCCGGCAGGTATCATAGTCCGGGCTCCAAAGACGACAACGGAATAAAGTGTGAAACTACACTGTTAAAAAAGTTTCCGTAAATTTACGGAAATTTCTGGCAGCAGTATTTCCAGTCATTTTTAGGGTAAATTTACAGAAATTTCTGTCAATTAACGGAAATTTGACAGTAATTTTACAGAAATTTGTCTCATATTATGGAAAAAATCTGTATTTTAACAGAATTTTTCCGTAATTTGAAATTACGGAACAAAAAAAAAAAATTCCGGAAATATTGCTGCCAGAAATTTTTGAAATATTTCCGTAAATTAACATTTTTTATGTTTTTTGTTTTTTATTTTTATTGTTTTTGTAAAACAGATTTTCCGTAAATTTACGGAAAATCTGTTTTCTTAATTTACGGAAATTTTTAACAGTGTAATGTTGCGTGAAGAGTCAACTGAATCGATTGCCCTATTGTTCCCCATTGTTCCCGGACTGTGAGCCCGGAGGACTATATCTCCTGCCACACCGGAACTTCGAAGGGCGAAATTATTTTAATGATACAAATCAGCACGATATCAAGATAACAAAGTCTGTGAGTCTTTCTACTGAGTAATTGCAGCACTAATTTTACACCCACCCCTGATAGGAATATCAAAACTCATCGTTGTCTTCACGCTTCAGTACCTCGAAAAACCCGTGGTCAACTTATGGATTCTTCTTGCTGAATGGGATGCAGAAGTCTAGCATTCTAAGGTAATGCATAATTAAAGTAACTGAGTCGTTTTGTTAATGAGAAATTTACGTTTTAATTAGGACAATTTTGTACATAAACCAATGACAATTTATTTGGTGGTGTGCAACCCTCGATGTACTCCGAGTTTCAGCAAATGTGTCACCTCATTGAAACTTTTGGGTCTGTCTACACTTCGGTATAGTAAACTGTTTCCCCAATAAATCAATATAACTTCGATCCTGAAACAGGCCAGTTGCACCGCGGACGTTACATGGTTAAACGCTTATATTGAATAGGCCTATACAGATTGTGCCAAATAAATATTCAGAAATATAACATTCAGAAAGATAAAATAATGAAAATGTGATATGATACAATGGGTAGAGCAGTTTCTTTGTTACATACAATTCTCCACTATCAATTTGGACGATTTTGAAGGAAATTAGACCAAAAATTACGAAAGCATAATTATGTCAAATTCACATTGCGAAGCTGTTTGGATAAAGAGCACGGTGAAAGCTGTGTACACCTATTTGGACGGTTGACAAGCCATTTGCAGTAAGCCATGCTTTCTTAGAAGGGTTGGTACATTTTGTGACCCCACTTTGTCTGCACCCACTTTGTCTGCACCCACTTTGTCTGCACCCAGTTTTGCTCAGAATTCAGCAGCCTTTACGGAATAAAGTACAGTACCACGTGCACTTTATTTCGTCAAGGCTGCTGAATTCTGAGCAAAACTGGGTGCAGGAAAGTGGGGTCACAAAATGTACCAACCCTTCTTGGAAGATCATTTGCAAGGAGTGCATTCCTCTGGTGATTTATGGTACAGATGCCAACTCAAATCAACCCGTGTGATATGGTTAAAATATGATGGAGTCAAGTGCGTGTAGTGTATTTCTTCTTGTGCTCATAATTGATTTATTTGGCGGGCCCTTTATATGCTGTTGGTGTTTGCTTTATATTGAAATGTAAGCATATAAAAATCGCCTTTTATTTTCAATTTTAAAGGCTGACTCAGAGATTTTTTAAATAGATTTGTTTGTGTATTTATTGAAAATAGTCAACTAGAACTAAAGATAGTTACCTAAATGCCCAATTCCAAAGTTTGAGATGTATCGGATTTTTCGTTTCCATGCAGTAAACATTTGTGTGTAGTATACAGTTCCATAGGATACTGTGTGTAACAAAATTTCCGGATCCGGAAATTTATAACAAAGTTTTGAATTTCTATATGAAGGACTTCGATTTGAGTTTAGATAAGTCACACAGTGATTAGTATATGGACAAGCATTATGTATATGCAAAAAAACACAATTTTTTTGGAAATTGAGGGCGCCTAGGCTCCTCGGGAAATCTCTGAGTCAGCCTTTAAGACACTTCTGTAGCCAAATACGAGGTAGGAATTCTATTGAGCGTCTAATTTACATTAAATGCACATATCACAGAACAAATTAATTTTTTCTCTTATGATTCATGTATATCGTTGCTGTTAATGTTGTTTTAACACTGGGAGATGACTCAGGTGCGGCTTCAAAACTCACCAACCGCCGGTTGACTAGCGGTCCATGGCGATTAAGCCTTGTTTCATTGTTTGGCGCAATAGGAACCGGTTTCAACCGAAAAAGACCGGGCAGCACTGGAAAACAACCGGTGCTTGAGTTTTGAAGTCGTCCCCATACATCTATTATAGTAGGATTTTTTATTCCTGTCAGTGTCGACGATTCCATTCGTTCTTTGAGGCTGTATACTTTACCCAATCACTATAATAGAAATTCGATGTCACGATACCGGATAAAATTAAGGCCATAATATTCGATACAAAAATGTTCATGTAAAATGGGTTAAAGCAACATATTCTGTTGAACAAAGTTGAGCATTTCAGCTGTTGTACGACTTTTTAGTTTTTATCTCAAAACATCCCCCTCCGAATGAATTCTTACCATCGACAATATGCGTTTACTGACAGGAATAAAAAAAAATTAGACTATAATCATAGCGAGTAGTCACCGAGACCATTTCTGGTTTAATTTTAATATTCATAGCAATGGATGCTTGATTACTTACAAAAATGTTCAGTGAAAAATCGTATAGCCAATATCGAAGGATAAACATTGGAGGATCCATCCTCATATGCCACCACCCTAGTCTTGTTCAAGATACTTGGCTATGTCCCCTTTCCGAGGTACATCCCCCGTATATAATCATTGGTGTTGACCCCCCCCCCCGGTCTTGGCTGAGCCCATACAAACTCTTACACGAGGGATATAAAAAATGATCTCAGAAATCTACCCCCTTAGGTGTTAGCATGGCGCCCATGCAAAATCCCACCCACCCACTCCAGGGCCTTAGGCCGGCGCCCATGCAAAACAGTAAATGAAAATGGTCTCACAAATCTATTTCATACCTTCCATATTATGTGCACGAATCACTCCCGCTTACGAATTACTACCGTTCACAAGTCAACACCACACATGAATCTCTTCCCATATTACAAATTGCTAAATTCCACGAATCGCTCACAGCGAGGCGGAGCCTCGCCGTCTTGTTCAGTATGGATTTCATACAACTTGATGGGCCGAACCACTTATGCAAATCCGCATTGTCAGGTACGGTTTATTTTGTGCGTGTACGTGTACAAATGTCACGCTTCATGAATAAATCTTGATCCAGTAATATTACGTCATTGCATCGCGTCTTTGATTGGTCATTATCGGCTTGAATGATTCATCGTCGCCCTTAAATTTATCAATCAAAGTTTGATGGGATCTCAGCTGCCCTATGATGTTATGCTACTCGTTTATTACATTTAGTATGAGTTTGCCCTTTTCAAGCAAACCTATTTGCATCTAACAGCGTGTTTACCAGAAATGTTTGTTGAGTATAAAAGTTTTTAATTTTGTAATGCCGTGTATTGGTAATTCAACTGTAGAAAAGTTAGGTCAAATTAATTTATATTTAAAACCAATTAAACACCATCTAGTCTCTTGTGCAATCTTGGTGATTCCCTTACTCCTTGTTGGTTTCTTTAAATGTAATTACACATTTGATCGGTAGCCTAACTAATTATTTGTCATTGTTAATTTTTTCTTATGATTCATGTATATCGTGCTGTTAATTTGTTTTAACACTTAGGAGATGACTCAGGTGCGGCTTCAAAACTAACCGAAGGTTGATAGCGGTTCATGGCGAGTTAACCTTGTTTCATTGTTTGGCGCAATAGGAACCGGTTCAAATCGGAAAGAACCGGCAGCACTGGAAAACAAGCGGTGCTGAGTTTTGAAGTGTCCCAATACATCTATTATAGTAGGATTTTTATTCCTGTCAGTTCATTAAAGTTTTTGGGGGCGTGTCAGACGATTCAGTCGTTTTGAGAGGCTGTAATTTACCCAATCACTATAATAGAAATTCGACGTCACGATACCGGATATAAATTAAGGCCATAATATTCGATACAAAAATGTTCATGTAAAATGGGTTTGTTAAAGCATCATATTCTGTGACAAAAAAGTTGAGCATTTCAGTGTTGTACGACTGTTAGTTTTTATCTCAAAATATCTCCCTCCGAATGAATTCTTAACATCGACAATATGCGGTTACTGACCGAATAAAAAAAAATAGGACATATAATAGCGAGTAGTCACCGAGACCAGTTCTGGTTTAATTTAATATTCATAACAATGGATGCTTGATGACTCACAAAAAATGTTCAGTGAAAAATCGTATAGCCAATGGATCGAAGGATAAACATTGGAGGATCCATCCTCATATGCCACCACCCTAGTCTTGTTCAAGATTACTTGGCTATGTCCCTTTCGAGGGTACATCCCCCGGATATAATCATTGTGTGTTGACCCCCCCCCCCCGTTGGGCGTGAGCCCATACAAACTTAACGAGGGATATAAAAAATGATCTCAGAAATTCTACCCCCCCCCCTTAGTGTGTTAGCATGGCGCCCATGCAAAATCCCACCCACCCCACACGCCAGGCCTTAGGCGGCGCCCGCCATTCAAAAACAGTAATGAAAATGTCTCACAAATCTATTCATTACCTTCCATATTATGTGCACGAATCACTCCCGCTTAACCGAATTACTACCGTTCACAAGTCAAACCTCACACATGACCTCTTCCCATTTACAAATTGCATAAAATTCCACAACACGCTCACAAGCGAGGCGGAGTCTCGCCGTCTTGTTCAGTATGGATTTCATACAACTTGATAGGCCGAACCACTTATGCAAATCCGCATTGTCAGGTACGGTTTATGTTGTGCGTTACGTGTTACAAATGTCACGCTTCATGAATAAATCTTGATCCAGTAATAGTATGTCATTGCATCGCGTCTTTGGTTGTTCATTATCGGCTTGAATTGATTCATCGTCGCCCCCTGAAAATTTATCAATCAAATTTGATGGGATCTCAGCTGCCCTATGATGTTATGCTATCGTTTATTACATTTAGTATGAGTTGCCCTTTCCTTTTCAAGCAAACTTATTGCATATAACAGGCCTGTTACCAGAAAGTTTGTTGAGTCTAAAAAGTTTTTAATTTGTAATGCCGTGTATTGGTAATTCAACGCGAAAAGTTAGGTCAAAATTAATTTATATTTAAAACCAATTAAACCCATCTAGTCTATTGTGGCAATCTTGGTGATTCCCTTACTCCTTGTTGGTTTCTTTAAATGTATTACCACATTTGATGGTAGGCCTAACTAAGTATTTGGCATTGTCCCAACATTTGTATCCAATTCTTATCTAACAAATCTGTATAATTTCTACATTGGTGAATCCTTCTGTTAAAAAAAATTTCCACATTTTTTCCCTTTAAATCATGCATTTTGTAACGAAGTTTAATTTCTAGCGCAAAAATAGGCCCCCTATTCATTTTGTACTTCAATGTCAAAGAATTTCATACAAATTACAAATTATTATTATCTCCACACACAATTACGATCCCAGATCCCAGATATTTGTGTTAAAACTGTCCATGGATAAATACTAAACGTAAACCTGCAAGTGGTAGGCTTGGAATCTGTGTATTAAAGAACGCTAAGTCCTTTAATCTGATTCTGTAATTTTAAATTCTTATCTAAATTCCGACTTTAGATCAAAATAGCCTTCCCTTGTGCGACTGTTACCTTTTGGACCTCAAACAACAACAATTATTGAGGCTTTGATCACATCAGTGGTATAGAGTAGTTTTGAGATGCATTACTCTATGTCATTTGCGGAGACGAAATTGAAAGGACATTGCCGGATCAGGAGAGAAGGAGGCCCCTATAATCATCATAATTATATTTCATCATCAAGTTTGAGTTGGTGTTTACAACTACTTCAACATGTAGCATGTGTTTTATCCCCAAAATACACTTGTTATCAAGAAAAACTGAAGAAAAGTTGTGGACACTCAGAGGCATGCTCTCTGGAAAAAACAAAAAACTTAGAGTATTCCTCCATTCCCATGGACCAATTTTATTACTTAAAGGTGCACCAAGAGAGGGGAGTTTTTTTAGGAGGATACAAATTCTCTCAAAGTTCACTGGATCGGTTTGTAGACCACCTTACCGAGAACGTTTTGAAGGTTGATGGACAAACAGGTCAAAGAAAACCGCAACCTTGTTTTGAACTGCCTGCTATTGTAATCGTCCCCATAGAGAAACATGCTTTGACTTTCTGTCGGCCACGACAGAAAGTACCAAATCATCTTATTACATAAGGCCCGCATCTTCGCTTATTCCTTCAGGGTGATCTAATCATGGTAGCATTCCAAATATGTAATAAACGATCGGTCGACAAAAAGTGGGGGCGCTTTCTCTGGAAATCTTCATGTCTCTTTAATGAAGAAACAGACAAGATGTTGCAGCTGCCCTTAGAGAGTAGAATTGCAAATTTTGGGGGTAATTGTGCACTTGGTGTAAAAGCATGAAAAGTGGCCACATATCTAGTGCCATGTCATAAGAAGACTGTTAGCTATAGGGGCATCGCAGAGTTATCATCTGATATTAAAATGGGCGGCCATTTTTCAAAATGGCTGACTTTACTTGCTATGTATCCTTCTGGGTTGAGATTGAGTTGATAAATACAGTGACTTTTAGGCATTCAAGAATGGCATTGTGCTTTAAAAAGATTTTTCGATCAAATTAGCAGTGCAGGTTTTATCCATGGCAGTAATGACGGACCATTTTCAAAATGGCTGCCCTTACCAGCTATTTTTACATATTCACGAAATACATAGGTATAACATCTTTTTCATACAATCAATTAAAGTGGAAAACAAGTTTTTACTGAAACATTCAAATTGTTGCATGACAACAGTGGGGCATTTTTCAGGATGGCCGCCATACTCTTTTAGCCTGTTGTAAACTGACCTTTGGTTATAGAGTCAAAAAAGTTCTTCACACAGGGTGTGCCTGCAGAATAGGTTTATATAATTAAAAAGACCACATTAGGGTAATAGATAACAAGTGGGTGTCACTTACAACAAAGTACCCAATGATGTTTTTAATTTGCCCCAATTTTTTGGGGGGGGGGGGGGGTTACGTGTATAGATATTGTTCATCATCCTTACTTCTTATGTTCATGAAGAGGTATTTTTGTCTTACCCACAATAAACTCAAACAAAGCAAAAACATAACAAGTGTGGTTGCTCAGACTTCATTAAAAGAGGACAGATTCCCAGCTGCGGCCTCTCTCAACAAAAGAGTTGCAGGAAAGTCAATTGGACACTTCATGAATGTATTTTTCGGGGGGCCAAGTGTAAACTGTAACCAATATCAAACCAAGAAAGAGCTGCAACAGGCCATCCAAGCTACAATTCTTTGGTACAACTCTAAAAGAGGCGACAGGGCCGATCTACTTGGCATCTCTATCAGTAAATACCGTCAAGGGTCTTCCTGTGCAGTACCAAAATGGATAAAAAATTGCCAGTCAGCGACTAGGATTGCTCCGTCGAGCTGCACCCTATCTTGAGGACAACTGATATGAATCCATGGTTCGATCCAAAATGAATATGGAAGCTCAGCATAGTGTGGAGCAGCAACACCCCACTTCACTTTCCAAACTAGATGCAATCCAGAGACGTGCTGTTTCCATCATTGGTATCCCAAAGAGTGAGCTCGCCACTCGTCACATCCAACCACTTGGTCATCGCAGGGCAGATGGAAACCGCAGTTTTGGCAGGCACAGATCTCCTCAGCCAGCTGTCCTAGCTTTTTTTTTTTTTGTTGGCTTTTTTTTTTTTTTTTTTTCAGTGATCTCGCCTTAGGGCGCTCAGTCAGGTCTCATGACCTTGGCGGGAAAGTCCCAAGGTCCAATTGGCCTCCCACAGAAGGTCATTCTCCCTTTTTCCATTCTCGTAGGATACTGCTCATGTTGTAGCATCAAACCAGGACTGCAGAGTTCCAAAAGGGAGGTTAATCGCCTATCTTGGCGCCAACCGTCAGCGTTACTAATTAGATAACTAGAGCGCTTTGTGGTCTTGATGATAACCATGTGCTCTTATCACAATGAAGGCAGCACTCACTACACATATCAAGAGAGCCACCTAACAAGTCGGTTACTGTTGGCTCAAATGATGATTGCATCTCCTGAGCGTACATGTCAAGTGAATGAGGATGGATTATTTTATGGTGCATTTTTGAAAAATATTATATATAATTATATACTCATGCTTTCTAAAACACAATTTCCCCATGTATTAAATTGATCAATTTGAGCTGAAAACCGCTTGATATTTCTGCGATTTTTAGCGCCAAAATTGGATTTTCGCTATTTTCGGTTTTGGAAAATGCCAATTTTTGCCCGACTGGCGGACTTGATGACGTCATTGTGGCGCCATACTAGGTATGTTGGTAATTATTTTGGTATCAATAGAAAAGGAGGACCATAGCTATCCATTGTATCAAAAAATCATCATAAGGATCGGGGGTGCTTTATACAATTCTCGAGGGGGTGGGAACACCCCCCCCCCCTTGGTAAACCTTTACAAAAAAAGGCTTGGTAAGACGAGGGTAAGAAGTAAAGAACTACACCCTTAACTAAGGACCTTGATGAATATGCTCCACTCGTCAGTCAAACTCTTGTTTCCATACTCATGCTCCTTGGTATTCAGATGCCTTTGAGATAGAGAAGAAGGAACACCGAAACACCCTCGGCTGGAACGCAGAGTTTCACAGACCGGGCTCACAGTATGCAAGGAAGCTTACAAGGATCAATGTTTGAATAAAACTCTCTTCTTGCTAAAGCCAAGACGGAGTATCATAGCAACCAGATTAATACATGTAACCAACGTGCTTTTCCATGTAGTCAGAAATTACTTCTCTAGAGTGCAACATACACCTACGTACCCATATGATGTCCAACAAGATTTGTAACAGTTTTGCAGAATTTTTCCACTACAAAATGAAGAGAAACTGTAAACAGTCTTACATGAACTACTACTACTGCCAGCTCTTTTAAAACTATACCTTCTACCCTCCCTCCTCTGTCTTAATGAGAAGGTACCAGTTAACAACTTTTCCCTGCTTGGATCGAAGTATTCCTCAAAGTTCAAGCGTTTTGCCATTTCGTTCTGTGATCCCGCAGCTGAAGGAATCCAGCTCGGACACCACCATTCTCTTAAAATTATAGCCCTATATAGATTCTGTTGTAAAGGTGATTGAAGATTAGGAAATCAGTTGTAGACTTAGCTCAGCGATAATGATCTCCATGTTCCGGTGCAGTCAGCATACCGTCAATTTAACAGTGCAGGAAGAGACTGCATTGTTACAGGGGCAGAATGACATCTGATTGGTCTTGACAAACAAAAGAGAAACTTGGTGTTAATGTTATTAGACTTCAGTGCAAAACGAATTGACATATTGACCAAAACAGCTTAACCCGCTGAAGGCTATGAAATAACTGGAAAAGCATTGAGTTGGTCTTTTCCAACCTAGATGACCGAACCAATCTGATCGATCAAATTTGTGCTTCATTCAGAACCTGTGGCGGTAGATGGTAGATTGTGGAGTTCCACAGGGTCTGTTACTGAATGTATTGACTTCATCTTAGTTCTCTGCCCCACCTACAGAATATGATTACTGCCCACGGAGTTTACACCGATAACAGCTCTCTCTGTCTTTCCACCATTGGGATTGTGATGCAGCCATCATTAAATAAATTAACATTGAATCAGCAGTTTTGCCTGCAGTTCATCAGACTTGATGTTAACTATATTTATTACAAACAACAAAGAATGTTGTGCTTTCGTTATCATTCTTTACAGATCGACTAGTAACTCTCGCCATTCCATTCTGGCATTTAGTTTTTCATCCGCAAGCTGAGCACAGAACCTTGGTGCCATCTTAGACTCCTCATGTTTTAATAAAGAAACAATCATGTTAACAAATTTAGCAAGGCCTGCTGGCATGGATAAGGAAAAATTGGGTAATTTGACAGTACCGTGATGAAAAATGCACCATTGGTTGGTCCAGACTACATCAAGGCTGGATCCTGGAATCCTTGCCCAGTCTACCAGTAGCGATTAACCAAGGTTCAGTGAGGTTCAAATGAGCTGCTCGTTTTGATACTTAAAATCCTTGTCAGAAAAAAAACATAGCATATCTACCAACTGCATTGGCTTTCCCAATTAAACCGAGCTCATTAATACTGATATGTGAACTTTTTCTGTGTCTTTCTTATTCTTATCTTCTCCACTCGGCTGTCTAGGATAGTTGTTTTCACCAGATTAGGTAGGGTTGAGGATCTGAACAGGAAGATCAGATTTCACCAATGTCACTATGGGTACATACACATAGATCCTCACAGCTGAGATCAGATGTATACACATATGTCTTAGTATGGAAGACAACTGGGTTTTCTCTCTTCTATCTATTGGCACAGGTATAGTTTGTAATGTCTACTAAATAAATTGTATTGTCGTAATATCTTAATAGTTGGTTAATTGATGCTAAAACATAGTTGTTTTCACATAGATGTTTATCTATTGAAGTTGGATTTGTGTTTGATAAATTGATAATGATATTATTATTATTCCTATAACTATGTGACGTGCCTAGAGGCTCTACAGTAGGCACTATATTAGATTGTTATATTATTAATAATAGAAAAACTAGCATAAAACTTATGAAGATATGTTATATACAGCACTACAGAAAGAAAATTGAAGGATAATCAATTTTATTATAGTTACCTAATATTCATGGCGTTTGAACTAATATTTTGTTGTTGTCGACACCTTTACGCCAAAAAATTAAAGAGATGCTCTGTTTGTCAATCTTAATGAGTCCACATTACACCGGCCACTGGACTTTGTAACAATGTTATGGGTAGCCATGATTGATTACCCCAAAAAGTGTGCATGCACCTAAGTAGCAGATTTGGTAACTCCCTTATTTGAAGAATATGATTACTCTTTGGGGTACGATAGAAATCGCGTTAGCGTATATGGTTTATTTATTAATATCACACCATTTGGTGCCTTTACAAACAAATAAATAGTCTATGCTGTTGGGATTAGCAACACATTTCCGGCAATTTATAAACCTAATTGTACATAATTATTTAAAAAGGGATAGATCGTAACCACAACATGGATTTATGTAAAACCTGGTAAAAGAGAAACGCTTTGCCATTGTTGTCATTTGTGGCAGCCCTATCACGGGCATACCTATACTTGCGCAATGTGTATGCTCGTATCATTAGACCATACCATAACATAAAGGCCTTCCTCCCATTTTGGAAATGTTCACAATCTTGTTATCAAACAAAACTAACAAAGCCATTCTTAATATGTTTTGAGTTCATTCAGTCTGCAAAGCAACGATAAAATAAAACAAGCAATGGTGGACTTATTTTTAAATGTTGCCACTTGTATTAATTGCCCCATTTAAGGTTGTATTTGGCATTGCTGTGTTTGTAACATAAAGTGCACTTAGTAACATTTCAAACCAAATTTGATATTGATTGCCTATTTACAGGTTTTATTTTTGCAATTTCTTGCTGTGATAAAAATAGGCTTTGGTAGAAAAAAATAGGGCCAATATTAGTCGATGTGAAAAATTGGGTAAAAATAAAGGGAAACTGGCAGCCCATTTGAAAAAGGAAAGCCATTTGGAAAATGGCCACCATTTCTGGTACAGATAGTTACTCATAAATAAATAAATTCATTTAGCATTTTTGCTCTGGTCTACAAAACATGTTTTGGTAGCCCAAAACAAACAAACAAAAATACATTTAGTCCATCAAAAGAACTAAAAATACCAGAAATGCAGGCCATTTTGAAAAATGGCCGCCATTTTTGTCACGCGAAAAATTTGCGATGCCCCTATAGCCAACATCCTTTTAGAACATGTCCAAACTGTGTGCCAAATTCATGCTTTTTATCACCAAGTGCACCAAAGTATGCACATATCTACTCTACTACTTTGTATGGAGCTGGTATAGGGGAACGTACTAGACATGCTTTTTCCGTCATAAGCTACAAAGAGGCTACATGAGGCAGCCATTTATAACAATACCCATACCATAGCTTAAATGCTACTGAGGTTGGATTATATAACTGTCTTACCACCAAAGCAGACCTTGGAATACAACAACAATGGCCCGCAAACGCATGGCCCATGACCACCGCTATTGATATCAGGCGCAAGCTGCTAGCACTATGACCACATTCCATGGCACAGTTCAATAGCTTTCATCACCAGTGTATGCGCAATAACATCACCATTGATTTAGTTATAATTTCTGAGGGGGGGGGGGACCCAGGACAGCATGCAGCGGTTGTTAACATGGGCCCATCCAAGGCTATGAACTGAGCCCCTTGATAGATTAGCATGCCTCACCACATATGTATTGTATTGAACGGTGTTGTTGTTATGGCCATTCCATTTGTGTTTCAGGCCCCAGAAAACATATTTGGATATTTCAAGTACCATTGAAGCCCGTATTATAATTTTACATAAAACATGACTTTTTGGAATTTAGGTAAAGTGGGATTTTTTAAAACCACATAAGTTAAACTTTTGAACATGCCCCTTTAAACTGCGGAACGTTTCAAGTCCATCTGCTCTAATGATAACTATAGGGGCGCCCTCCATTTTCCTTAGCCGCCGGCGATGTCCCCCTTTTCCTTCCTCAAATACTCACTTATTTTTTTTTTTCACTATTTGGTTTTTCCTTTCCTACATGTAAGTAGATAAATATGGAATTGTACCATTTTATAAGCTAAAGAAATTTATTTTCACATTTGTTTATTCTCTCCTCTTCTTCTTCGCAATATGGCGGTGCGTTCCCTTTAGTGGACCAATATCTTGGTATGGTGTACAGGAATATTTATGTTTCACAAGTGTATCCAAAATGGCTTTTACACAGTACTGTAATAAAACTGCAGTGCTTGTAACAAAATGGCACATTTTTAATAAAATTAAGTTTTGTATTTTTCTCTTTTTTTAAATCAAAATTGACCACCTAAATATCTTAATGTACCTTTAATACATCATAAATAACCACCCTCTAAAATATTTTCAATTATTTCCTATTATTGATCTGATTTTGCTTGCAAAAAAAGCATCTTGTTTCCCAAGCCATAGTTTTTATACCAAAAAACTACTAGTCTCGAAATAATATCAAAATGACAACCACAAACAATTGTGCGCTCCATTGATGACAATAAACCATACATTTTGGCCCATTTCCTCAAAGGACATATGCATCACAATATATTTACAAAACACACTGATAAGGAAATGGTTACTTTCAATTTAAGGGGCAGTTTTGTACCCTAATGACCTAAAAGACAATCAAAACAATTTTTTTTTTTAAAAAAAAAATCACATGAATTGGTGGTTTAATTATTGTGTGCCAGAATATGATCGTCTCTGTTGCCAGCAATACAAATTTTATGTCTGTAAATGGACATTATGACACATTGTCATATGGTGCAGGGTGAGACAAACAATTATTAAAACCAGAATGTACTGATCAACTTAAATGTTAGTATACCCAATGAACTATTGTCAAAAATGAGGGTGCTAGGATCACAAAAGGCGCCTTTAATATACTATGTCAAAATGAGGGTGATAGGATCACACAATACACCTTTAATTAAGTGTCAAAATGAGAGTGCTAGGATATCACAATGTACCATACAGAATGAAGGTACTGTTTTCAACCTCTGCTATGTAGCCATCATATCACACAAGCGACATTTTAAAGTGACAGGAGGAGATTTTTTGAGGATACAAGTTTCTCTCAAATTGCACTTGATCGGATGTAGACCACCTACCGAGAACGTTTCAAAGGTTTATTGGACAAACAAGCACGAAAGAAAACTGCAAACCTTGTTTTGAACTTGCCTGACTATCGTAATTGTCCCCAAAGGACACTGTGCTTTGAGTTTCTGTCGTGCACGAAAGAAAGTACTAAATCATCATCTTATTACATAAAGACGGCGTATTCGGCTTATTCATTTCAAGTGTGGTCTAATACATTGGAAAGCATTCCAAATATGCAAAAAACCCGGGTTCGAAAAAAATTGGGGGCGCTTCTTTCTGGAAATCTCGTGTCTCTTTAAGTAGAACGAGGTATAGCCGAGGTTGTTCTACACCAAAATAGTGTTTTCACTCATGTGATAACATGAAAGATCCACAGCAGAGGCTTAAAACAATGCCTTTAATCTCATTCTTTAATTATTGAAACAGAATTTTAAATTGAGAATATTGTTTTAAGCCTCTGCCTTATATCTTTCATGTCATATGACACAAACAGCAGCATTAAGAGTCAAAATGAGGGTGCTAGGATTAGATAATTGCACCTTAAGCCTTGATCAATCTAATAGACAAATGACATTGTGTCACTATCTAATTCCAAAGCAAATGGAGACAAATCTAATATCAGTGAACATATCGGCCAATTGCTTGGATAAAAATTAATATGTTATAGTACATCACAAGACATGCAATCTTTAAGGGCCATGGCCAGATCACAAATAGCCTCATCCCCACAACACCAGGCTTGGAATTCACCCTCTTTTCATATTACTTCAATTAAATTGAATGCTACTGCATTAATTAGCACTTAAAGGCACTATCATTGATTTGACATATCAGAAAATCGAAAAAATAATAAAAAGTCTGATTCTTGCATGTCTGAAACAAGTACAGGTAACCTTACATATCCTTCAAGGGACCAAACGCAACCTAAAATCGGATGTTTAAGTCATTATTGTCCGAACGGACACTTACTACAACACATAATTGAATGGAGGTTCAAATCTTTGAAAACTACCGTTTTCTTCCTTTTCTTTCATTTTTTTCTTTTTAGTTGGAAAAAAATCTTATGATGATTCTACAGATTTATCCTTCACCTTTAAGCTATTTCTGCATATTTCAATTATTTTGACTCTTTCGGGTAAATCACTGATAGTGTCTTTAACTCACCGTCAATACAGTAAATGCAACATTACTGAATTGGCAACAGGTCACATTAATACATTGGTAATACAGTATTTATCAAAATTCAATGGAAAAACCACTACAATGATTCAGAAAGTTTTTATAGAGTATTTCAAAAATATTAACCTTTGGTAAGAAAATAACTTCTTTTTATTTTCAAGTAGTAGTAGAACAAGAGCAGAATGAATTACAATACAATATCATTTTATGTGTAATTTAGGTCACAACATATTTGTTGGTATACAAAGACAAATCTCAAGAGTAGGTTACATCATTTACTGCATGTAAAATTAAAATAAATTCAGAAAATTATTTTTGATTTTTTACAAGCTTTCATTGATACACAAAAAAATGAAAAGCAACAAAAGTTCATTATTGAAACAAAGTTCAATTTCCACATCAAAATAAACCTGCATTCCTTTATATAAAATATTAATGCTAGAAACTGACTTGGATATTGCAGAATTTTCCAAAAAATTGAATGTCAGATATACTAAAATGTTTACGTTTACAACCACATTGAAATAAGCAAAGAGGTGTAACTAGAGATTTCAAGGCATCCATATATTGCATCCCATGTAGTGATTGTAGACCAGACACTCAATAGATTTAGTATTTGGCTACAGAAATGTCTTAACATTGAAAACAAAGGGCGATTTTGATTTGCTTATATTTCAATGTAAAACAAAGGCTGAATTTAGTATTTGCTCCAATACAAAATTAGAAATTTCACATTTTTTTTTTTTTTTTAAATAATAATTCTAAATCCCTTTAGATTTTATTTTTTTTATGAAAGCTTTACTTCAGTGCAAAAAATCAGAACTTTCAATTTTATGGACCCTAAAATGTGGAATCTCTCACTGCACCTTTAATACCAAAAATTATTCACTGCATTAATTACTTAAAAATACCTTAAATGGTTAAAACTACAAAGTTTACCTTAAATGAATACATGTACACTTCATGTTAAAGGGAGATGACCCAATTTAATTATATAAAAAATTCACTCTTGATGATGACCTTGACCTCAAAACCCACCTGTACAGTTTTGCACCAATATTTCAATCCATTTTGATTTTTTAAGCCTCCTAGAGTACTGTGTACAAAATCAGATTGGTCAATCAAGTGACTCAAGATTGGTATAAAATTGGATTGATTGAGCCCATATTTATTGGGCGAGCTATGAGTTACAAATATATGTCAAGCCCAATTTTTAAAACTCATAGCGAGCCCAATAAATAATGGGCACAAATCATCTAATTTTATGACTATTATGTTTTGGATCCAATATTTTTCACACATGGATCCATACATCATAATAATTATATAAAGTTGAGCATGATACACAAAGATATTGGTGGAGCTATGGGTTTTGCAAAGTATTGTGCAAGGCGGAGCACAAAACTAATTTGGAAAGAGTTCCATGTACCCCCTTCAGCAATCTACAGGAAACAAATTCCTTTTTATTTATGACCTTACAATAACAAGTACCTGACCCTAATGCCCAAAATAAAAAGAATTTGTTATATGTAGAACTTTGGAAGGGGGTGCATATGGAACACTTGCCATGTTTGGTAAAACCTTCTGAAAATCAACTTTTTAAAATAAATTTGTTGAAGAAAAAAATCATGGCTGGTTGTAAATAGCCTACATTGCTACATTACATTGAGGTGAATTTTGTAAAATAGTAGTTATGTTGTTTCTTGACTAAAGGTAATATTTCTTGGGGTGGCCGCAAAGCAGACATGCTGCTGGCCAAGTGAGAGTGGATACAAGAAGGGATGCCTCTCTCCCGTGTGAAGCGCGGAACCCTAGAAGTATTCGGTTTTCAAGACATTTTCTGATGCAAATGGGATGAAAAAAATTGATACTTTGGTAAGGATATGTTTTAAATGGATCAAAAATGTCTTTAAATTTTTTATCCCCTGATACCCACTGGCAATTTTTGGTTCCCCTTTTTAAGTCCTACATTTTGGTCCCCCTAATGAATACTCTATGTTAACTACATCAAAATGAAAAATCCAATTCATCTCAAATCATGAAACTCAGCAATTTAGGTGACTGTTTTCAGTTCTAGATGACTATATTTAATTAATACACACCAAAATCTCAGAGTTGGCCTTTAAATTTGGGTCCTTCATAGACAAAGAATCAAAAGGGAGAAAAGGTTTAATTCATACATATCTCCTATAGAGTTCAATGCAAATTTTCATAAAATTGCCATTCGGACTAAAATTTAATTTTTTATGAAGTAACCTTCCCCCAAACACTTGCGAGAGCAGAATTAAATTGGGTGATCAAATATGGGGTTGAGCGATTAGTGTGGTCTTTTATAATTAACAAGCCTGCAGCATGCACCCTTATACATGTGTTTTCCAGGGTGCACACACACAATGTGCACAGTCCTTGAGTAACAGATTTTTGGGGCGACTAACAATGCCCCTAAGCTTGGTTGTCCTGGAACAGTATATTTGAACCTTGCAGAGTTATAAATCAGCATATCTTGACACTGGTACACTCTGCCATATGGCATAAATGTAATGCTTTTGTATTAATCATCCACCACTGAAACTTCTAATGCTATTTGAGCTATTTTGACTGCCTTGTAGACTAAATTGTATTTAATTTTCAATATGTTTTAGTACGATCACTTATTTACGTCATTCTGAGAATGTCATAGCTCAACAGTTCTAAACCTATCTAGCAGTGAACTTGTGAAAACCTTTGGTAGCAGTAAAATGATAAAATATTGTATATCAAACACAACTTATCCTATGACATATAATTACACTAAAGAAACATCACTTAAGATCCTCACAGAAACAGAGTTACCCAAAATACATCCCCAAGTTGCTAATTCACACTGTCAAACCATACCATGAAAGTAATTTAATATTGAACCAAAATACAGTTATTGCATTCATTGAATCTAAAACTCTGATCATCGGTAACCAACTTACTGACATGATCTTAACAGAGTCGATCCCTTATCAACAACTATCACACCAAATTAATATCCTGTGTAACCTGATTGGGCAGTTCTGACCACTTCACAAACTGACTTGATCTGAACAGACTCCATGTCTTCAAGCCAATCTGATCCATCTAAACATCTTCCAACCCAATGTAAGTCAAAGCATTTCATGAGTACAGGCAGATTTATACATTTGAACTCATCTAATACCGCCAATATACTGAGACCCACTTCCTCATATGGGGAAGATGGATAAATTTCTGAACAAATCCTCCACACCCTGAGGACCAATGTTTGTATTATGACACCAGGTCAGAGTCTTTAATAGTGGCAGGTGATGCAATGATTCAGCAAGGGCTGACGCACCATCTGAACCATGCTATTCTCTGACAAATCAAGTATCTCAGTTTTATAGTTCTGTCAAAGGTAACTGGGTCCCATACTCAACTTTCATGTAAGTGCCTCGGAGCCTTAACACAGTGAGTTACTCAATACTGATTGTGAGGTGCAAGGACTGGCATGAAATCATTGATATAATTTTCTGAAACGGTCCATCTCTTTGAGATTTGTCCACATGACAATTGTGAAGATAGTTCTTTAAATTCTTCCTCATCTCCACCACAGCCTCTTAAGAATAGACTTTCACGATTGGAGAGATGCTTGAAAGCATTTGGGGTGAAAAGCACTCATAGCATCACCAATCTCCTTGTGTTATAGGTCACGTTTCTGTAGAGTGCAAGGTCTCGCAGGAGCTTCTTGCCATGTTCAATAAACAAATCAAACAGACTGTTGGTCAGTCTTGTTCGTCTATATCTGCATCTGACAAGTTCAACTCAAGGAGGTTAGACATGCACATTCAGTAGGTCAGCTGCACCATGGGAGAAACTCCTAAATACTTGATCTAATCACCTGAATCTTCTGCAGTGATGCGAATCTCTTCAGTAAACAACAACTTATCTGTGTTCGCTTCTATAAGTGGAACTATGCAGTAATTCCAACCTCAGTTCTTTTAATTACTGTTGGCACTGACAAGCACAATTGATGAAATTGAGCACCCAAGTACCAACCCCTGCGCCCTTGACAAATGAAGTTGGAGTGAGTTACAAATTGACTGACTATCATCTTCATCCAGCTTGTCCTGATATGTTAACATTACTGAGCCTTAATTGCAAGTGACGGGAAGCACTTTAGCAATTTCACCAATGTGATCACACTCGCAATACATTGCCTCCATATGATCTATCAAAATGAAAACATCTTTCAGTGATCGACTCATACAACAGAGCTTGCTAATTCAACATCACCAGTGACATTCTAATTGTAGCTTTTCAAAGTGATGGTTATGCACTTCAGCAATCTTACCAATGTGGACACATTCACACTTCTACAGATTTTAAGCGCTTCAGTGATTGAACTCAATAATACTGGCCCTTCGTCTAATTCACCCATCAGATTGACAGTATAAAGTGTAGCTTTTTCAAGTATTGAATGCACTTAAGCAATTTCACCAATGAATCACATTCAAATCAATTGACTACTACATGATCTTTCAATCTTTCAGTGATTGACTCAACACCACTGGGCTGTATATCTAATCCGCCCACCAGATTGACATTGAGTTTAGCTTTTCCTAGTGATGTGCAATGCATTTTAGAATCTTTACCAATTTGTGAAATCACATTCACACCATTGGCATTGACTTACTACATGATATTGTGGAAACCTTTCAGTGATTGACTCAATACACAGGGATGTCATCTAATTCACCCATAAGATTGGTTGTGAGTTCTACTTTTTCAAGTGATGCATGGCATTTTAGCAAATCTTACCCATGTGATCACATTAACACCTGCATTTGACTACTATTTTTTTTTTTTTTTTTTTTCATGATATGTGGAAGTCTTTCCGTGATTGACTCAATACCAAAGGGCGTCATCTAATTCATCAATTCATGATTGACTTATCAAGTGAGATTTTTCAAGTGATGGCAGGCACTTTAGCAATCTCACCACATGTGAACACATCAAAAGTGGTGATTATTTCAATCTCTTTCAGTGATGACTCAATTCCACAGGATATTGTCATCTAATCACTATCAGATTGACACCGATTTTAGCTTTTCAAGCGAGGACATGCACTTTAGCAATCTTACCAATGTGACCACATTCACATTATTCTTACTCCCAATGTTCTTGGTAGGTAATCCATGTCATCCCTTTGTACGGGACATGTTGAACGTCTTTCAGAGATTGACTCAACACACACAGAATTGTCATCCAATTCACCCACCAAATTCACAAGGACAACGTAGCTTTCTCAAGTGATGGCAGGCACTTAGCAATCTTACCAATGTGATCACATTCACATTATCCTTCTTGAGATCTCATGACAAGGTTATGGACGGGGCATACGCTTCGAGGCAAAAGTGACCTGTTGCAGTGCATCTAATTACTGGAGCTGTCATCAAAGTCACCAACAGACGACACTCGGGTAGCCATTTTTATTTAAGTGATGGCATGCATTTTAAACAAACTCACCAATGTGTTCAATATTCACATTGTATTGACTACTACATGAGAATGTTAATCTCTTTTAGTGATTGACTCAATTCCACAGAATGTTGTCATCTAATTTCAACATGAGATTTGATATCAAGTGTTAGCTTTTTCAAGTGATGACATGGCCCTCAGCAATCACACCAATGTCGGTCACAAATCCCACCATATTGGACTACTACCGATGTTGTATTGTAGTAGAGCCCTTTTGGTGACTGACTCAATACCAAAGAGCTGTCATCTAATTCACCCATTAGATTGACCTTTTCAAGTGTTGTAGTTAGTGAAGGCTGCAGTTTTAGCATCTCAATAAATGTGGTCACATTCACACTGTATTGACTGCTAAATGATATTGTAATGTAGCAGAGCTCTTTCAGTGATTGACTGAATAACTCTGGGCTGTCATCGAATTCACCCATCAGGTTCACATTATCAAGTGTACAAATGTCTAGTGATGCATGCCTTTAGCAATCTAGCCAATGTGATCACATTCACACCGCATTGACTACTACTAACATGTTTAAGACACTGTCAGTGATTGACTCAAAACACAGAATTGTCATCTATTCACCTATCAGATTGATATCAACAAGCGTGGCTATTGCTAGTGATGGCATGCACTCAGGCAATCTTACCAATGTCATCACATTCACACTTCCTTGATTAATCCTAGTATTTTAAACCACTTCAGTGATTGACTCAATACCACAGGGCTGTCATCTAATTCACCCATCAGATTTATATTGAGTTTCACTTTTTCAAGTGATGGCATGCACTTTAGCAATCTTACCAATGTGATCACATTTACACTGCAATGGGAATTACATGATATTTCAAACTCTCTCAGTGATTGACTCAACATCACAGGGCTGTCATCTAATCCACCCATCAGATCGACATTGAGTTTAGCTATTTCAAGTGATGGCATGCACTTTAGCAATCTTACTAGTGTGATCACATTTACATTACACTTCTCACATGACAATGTAAATGTTTCCAGTGGTATCCTGAGTAACGGAATGTTGGATCCCAATTCACCTTTTAGATTGACACCATTGAATTCACTCTCTTTAAGTGATGGCATGCACTGTAGGAGCCTCACTAGTGTAATCATACTCATATCATATGTACCTGACATTTCAAACTTTCTCAGATTGGTGAGTGCATTCTGTGACATAGACATTTCATCCATATTCAACCCATCAACCGTGAAGAACACTTCAACTAGTGAGGACATACTATACAATATATGACTGAGGAAGTGCACTCTGTTAATGCCATGGTAATTGCTGAAATGCCTAATTCTGCCTAACCATGTCTCCTTTGCTATGATTTGTGTACTAAAGTGACTGACAGCTGCTATTAACTCAGCATCGCTTGTTCTAAGCTCTCCGTCTTTAAAAGTCAAAGCTACCAGATTGTTTAACTCCTCTGACTTATCACAATAAGCATCATGTGACAGTTCAGTTTCATAGAGCAAAATGGGAATAAGATTAAGCATCTCATCACATCCTTCGGTAAATTTCAATACATGGAGCATAACAGCTTCAGCGACTTTCACGTTTAGCCCACAACAGAACCGCAGCAGGTATGCCATGTCATTGACATTGTGCTTGTTAATTTTACTAAGATGGGCATCAAATTCATCCTTGTTGGTATCAATTAAACTGGTTAAATATACAGCACTGCAATACTCCTGAAAAGTTTTGTGGATAAAAGCAATTGTGGTATCATCCACAAGGTTACCACTTTCTTCTACGACCAACCCCATTTCAATAGATTCTTTCAAAACTAATTCAGATTCAAATTGGTCTTCACATTGAAATGCATTTTTCCGAATCTGAATATTGTTAGTAAATAATTCTTCTAAAGACATCTTGCCAAGTAACCTGGGTATCTCATTGCTGTCAGCAAATAGCTCTCTATCTGCCACTGCGAGGAGTGCTGGGATATTTCAGAGCTGTTCGATACAAATCTGTCATACTTTTGAAAGTTCTATTCTTCTTGGACCCTCTCCATAAAACACATCATAACAAGCAGTATCGGAAATGATGATAGATTCTGGAGTAGTGGTGTCTCTTTCAGTTTTTGTATCAACACATCGGCACTTGCAGAATCTCCAATATTATTAAAGAATTTCTTTATGTATCTTTGAGAAGCCTCAATGGAAAAGCCTGAAATCTGCACATGGGTATACCCATGATATTTCAAACAAAATGAATCTACCATGTGTGGCCTAGTTGTCACTATTACAAAACAATTAGATATTTGTTGGCTATCTAGAGCACTTTCTGATATGCCATTTTGAATTTCATCAAATCCATCTAGCAAAACAAGACACTTGCTACCGACATGACTCAATACCCTTTTTATGCTATCTGTTAAAACACCAGGCAAAAGCTGTGTTTCTATTTCCTGTTCAAGACTTTCATTACTTCTGAATCTACGAATACTTAACACAAAAACTAAATCTATTGCAGATAATGTGGATTCTGGTTTCTTTTCATTTACTACTTTTGCCCAATCATTAGCAATTTTTAATATTTGTGTGGTTTTGCCACTACCAGCATTTCCTTGTATAAGTATGTGATGTGATGGTCTATTGTGCTTATCCTTTAAAGTCAGTAACCCTTCGTATGATTCTAGTTTCTTTCTCTTGATATGTTGCTCTGCCATACCTTCTGAACTCCTCAGTTGGTGTTCATCATCAGTAGAAGATACACCATCTTCATTAGATTGCTCTTCAAGAAGTGTAAGATCAACAAAAATGTTGTCTGTAACTGCTGTAGCAATCCGATTTCTTCCAAAGTTGATCTCACTTTTCTCTCTCAGGTATTTATCTGCCAATCTAGTTCTCCATCTCAATATCTCTTCTGGAAACAATTTACATAAACAGCCGATTTTACTTTAAAATAAATTCACTACAATCAGATATTACATCAGTACTAATGCTGCAGTCATTAAAGCAACCTAATGCTAAATTTATCCCGTAAGTGCACTTTAGGTGACTTTTGACAGTGTATATTTGAACATCTCAAGTCACATGTAGACCAATGAGAATCTCTTGTAACTAAATAACTGTCACATTTATTGTCCATCTGCTATGAGATTGGGTACATTTTAAACTTATTTGAACTGAACAATGCAAACTCTTGGGGATTCAAGTTTAAATACACAAAAGAAAAATGTGGAGCAGACTCTCTTTAATCATTCGTAAAAACAGATCACCATGTACTTGTGGTGCACACAAACACAGCCTAATAAGCGTGTCCACCATTTTGCAAAATGCTTTGCCATGCATGGTTAACTTCAGTTAATGTTTTCAACAAGCTTTTGGTCATTCCGTGCCAAAGCACCAAAAGCTGCTGTGGAACCCACCCTCTCAGATTTTGTTCAAATTTTAGTCAAAGGTACATTTTATAGTGCTACAGAGGATGTCAAACTAAGGAAAATTCAAATTCCACTCGGTTGCGGTGTTTCAGGCTCATAGTTTCACATCCGGGTCCTAAAATTGTGCAGTTAGGCTATTTCTCAAATATTTTCAAGCATTAAGCTAAAGGTATAAATTTTTATAGGTCAAACATGGATCAACCGCAACTGTATTTTGACCTTTGACCCAAATACCAGAGGTCAATCACTGATTTGCTTTATTGCTAAAAAATTTGATTCCACTATGCATTTTGTGTTTGTATTACCGGACCTCTAAGAGCAGATGCATTTCCTGGCTGATTTCCTTCAGTAAGTGTCATCACACTGCTATCACTCATGGTGGTTGGCTTTCCCCAAATTTAGGTTTGGCTTCCAATGATGTTTGTTAGGTTTCCATACACTTGGACTTGGCTTGAACTAGCTGCATAGCTTGGAACACTTTCTCTGCTTGGTATAAGGTATTTGCTGATCCTTAAAATAATAACAAATATTACTGTTTTAATATGTAAAATTGTTAACTCTTTGATAATACACAATGTTTTGGTATTGCCTTGCAGGTACAGTGATGCTCTGACAGAACAAGCATACGGTAGCTGTGTGGAAGGGGGGGGGCTATGGGAGGGGTTGGGGCTATGGGAGGAGTAGGGCTATAGAAGGGGCCTGTTTTCCAAAAAAAATCTTTTAATGATTCCATTACACTATTGACACTGTCAAATTACTCAATAATGAAAGAATAGTACCCTTCTCACTTGCAGAGTAAACTTTGTAATCTCTGTGGTTACTATGACTATACCACATGAAAATCAGTGTCCAGCGCAAGACGGAGCTTGCAGATCTTGTGGCAAGTTGAACCAACACAATCAATGGGCAACAACAGTACACACAAGTATAAAGCACACAAGGGTTAGCGCTGGCCGAGAAATCTCAAGGGTCCGGGTTCATTTTGTCGGACCCCTAAAAGGGGATAAGCAGCGATCTTGCGAGAGAATCGACAAATGTGGAAATGTATTTTTTAGCTTACAAAACAAAGATAAGTATGTATAATTCCATATAACTATTTTAATGTTGGAAGGAAAATACAAAAATAGTGAAAAAATGAAGTATTTCAGGAAATTTGTCATACAGTCGCCCGCAAATAGACATACAGCTACGGCGTCTCACAATTTACACTAAACAGCTGATTGCAGTTTACACCAGTACAGAATAAATAAAGATAAATGATATTTGTGTTTGGGGTCAAACTATACAGGTCATGTGCACAATATTACGCTTATAAATCTGAGATATTCACAGGGAAAGGCTTTTGTGATCTCAAGTCGGGATTTTGATACGCACGTATAGAAATTATAGAATCAGATAAAAAGTACTGCTTTGTCTTTAATACAAGGATTCAAGCCAACCACTTGCAGGTTATGTTAACACATCCATGCTAGTCACAAAAATACCAAAATACGAATTTTGATGATTTTTTGGATGTTTCGAATGAGCAAATCGCTGCTTATCCCTTTAAGCACTGCAAAATCCAAATCTAAGGGGTCCAGAAAGAAATTTTAAGGGTTTCAAAAATTATGTCTAATAATTGGTGAATTTAATTTAATTTCAGGATGCCCCTTATAGGTACTGCATATTTATTGCTAAATTGCAAGAATTACATGCATTATCATCTGGACTCGGTTCTCAGTCTCTTCTTAGACGAGCACAAACACTATTATATACTCCATCTATCTTCCTCGAGTCAGCGACATCAGCGCATTCAAGCAGATGTTTTGCGTGTGCATTTTCTCACCGCCTTTATACGCGCGCGTGGATATGCCAGCACTTTGAATTAACGCCCGTGTTTTCTTGCTGCGATCACTGCATGGATACAAGTCAACTCGCCCCAAGTACAAACTCGCCCCACGTAAACAAACTGGCCCCATACAAACTGGCCCCAAGTACAACTCGCCCCACATAGTACAAACTCGCCCCACGTAGTACAAACTCGCCCCACGTAGTACAACTCGCCCCTAAAAGTATATTCTATTACCTCTACTGCCCATTATTCAAACGCGCTGTTTGATTGGTTGTTTACTGCCCATTATTCTGCAATAATGGGCCGCGATTACGCTCTAATGCGTGGTGCCAAGCGCACATTCTTTTCGACGCGTGCCACCATCACTATAAGCGCACACGCTAACATTTACGCGAATAAGACAAATCGCGCGCTCCAAAGACGTAAACAACTGTTACGTTTTTAGTAAGAAATGACCAGTTTTCGGGTATTAATTTGCTTTCTTACGGTAATAGAATAGAAATAATGGGTGCGATGTTCATGTTTATGTCGAATAATGTGTCCTCGGCAGTAAAAACATTTTAATAATGGGTCTCGGCTTCGCCTCGCCCATTATTAATGTTTTTACTTGCCTCGGACACATTATTCTTACATAAACATGAACATCTTACCCTTGTTGATCTATCTTAGATTCACTGTGCAGGGTGCTACATTTTTTTTCTAAGTATACTAGTCATTAGTTATATAATTCTCTGTATAATTTTGCATATCATATGCTGGTATAAATCTTAATATATTTTTTTTTTGCATGATCTTTGTATGCCATATTACTGATTTCCCTATGTCTTCAGTATTAAGTTCTATTACCCCTTGTTTAATTTGGCTTACATGATTATTATAAGCTCACTGCACAGGTTGGCATCTCACCCCCTTTTATTCATAATGTATGGCTGATCATCACTCCTTTTGCCTTCTCCAGTTATTGTTAATCTTCGCCTCCTCTCCTTATTGCTCTTCATTGGGTTCACTGTGCAGCGTGCTACATTTTTCTATACGATTGTTTTTTGTAGCCAAGGCTTTATGATTGTATATCACACTATGTAACTCATCACGTCCTGGGGTTCGTCCGCGAAACTTGAATCGTAAGTATATACGTAACTTTTGCTAAGCGCTTGTTAAG
>JAMKCH010024178.1:0-19680 GCA_023653785.1 Ophioderma brevispina | reverse complement strand
CTTTCCTCAATTCATATTCAGCTAGTGCTCGCAATTTAGGTATTGTATATTTCATGACAAAAATTCCAAAAAAGAGTGCAAACCAGCTTATCTTCAAATAATTAGAAGCTTTAATAAAATTTTCATAAAATAACTTTAATAAAACGTTTGATGACGGTACTGCTGCTGCGTTTGTTCATGTAGTCCAGGCTACAGATCATGTGACCTTATATATATAATGTTTTTCAGTGTTTTCTAGACCAGTTTTTCCTGCTGAATCTGAGTCCGATGGATGCCAGATGAAAAACCTTGAGCATTTTCGAGGAAACGCAAAAATTCAAAATGGCCACCAAAACACTAAAAACTCATATGTTAATTACTCAATAGTTGTCATTTTTTTGCCTGTCCAGTCAAAACACCCTTTGTGACCAATTAAAAAGTGATTCATTAACCACCTAATTAAGAGATTCAATATGGCCGCCAATACAACAAAGCATCTGATATTTATCTACTTTTGACCGTAGAATGGTAACATGATATATATACCAATGCTTTAGCAATCAATATATTAATTGAAACAATTATGAATAGCTTTCAACAATTTGCTAATCAATCAAATCAATAAACCATTCAAGATGGCTCCAAAATGGCAAATTTCATTACTTCTTAAAGGCAAGAGCTGCCATGTTTGTGTATATCACCATAACTGCTTCAGAGCCATTTAAATATCCCAACACAATCAAAGTGATTGAGATCTGCAAGAGCGTCCAAGATAGGCTTTCAATATAGGCGTAAATGTAATCAGTAAGGTCTCAGTAATTCCATTCACGCTGTAGGCTCTATATATATATATTTTGTGTTTGTAGTGGATTATCACTTCCAAAAACCCCAGTAAGGCTATCTTAAGTGTCACTGAGTCGTTATTCATCAAATACCCCAACATGGATGCCAATGGACGCCTAAAACGTACCAAAACAAAGATACATATCTCTGTAGACTATTAGTGATCGGATTTTTTCGCCGCTTAGTAAGTGCCATTTCCAGCCATATTGGATACCTATTTTGGATGGCATCTTACATGTATCGATTCCTCTGATTACCTAATGATGTGTACATTGATATGATTGACTTACATGTATATACACAAACATTGCAGTACTAGGTTGGACACAGCTATCAATTATAGCCACCTTAGAGTATCGGAAGCCATCTTTGGATCCTATAATGACGGAATTTATTATCACATTTTTTTAAAATATGTCTTATGATTTTAATTAATTTCTTGACTGCCAAAACACCAGGATCGATACCAAATTACCAAGCTTCAATCAGAAATAGATCACGATCAGACACTTTATTGTATTGGCGGCCATATTGAATTCATTGATTACGTGGTTACAGAATCCTATGTTAATTGGTCACAATGGATGTTTAAACGAGACAGGATGAAAAAACACAAGTTTTGAGTGAACAAGAGATGAATGTTTTGTGTTTTGGTGGCCATTTTGATTTTTGCGTTTTTACAAAAATGCTCAAGGTTGCTCGTCTGGCATCTATCGGATTCAGAATCAGCATAAAAATCTGGTCTAGAAACAGTTGAAAAACATTATATATCTAATAAAACAAGGCTGGACTAATGCCTTAGTCACTTCACGTCTTGTAACGGAAATGCTTTACTGTAAATTCCAACAACCTCAGAATGCTACCGCGCGCATGTTTACAATTACTAGAAACGTTGACCGTCATCTGTTTTACATCGTCTACATTGGTAATCAATTCGGCATCGATTTTAAACTCCCTTTTCTCCCTTGGAAAGCCCTTCATGACATGACACATTCTTACACATCAATTAACTTCATTCCGCGAAATCCGTTATACGCCACATTTATCTCGGATAAACATTTTTTTCCCTGGACCACCTCTTCATATGGCGACCGGGCCTTTTACGTCTATGTAAATAATGGAGACCCTTAGTTTTCTGAAACGTGGTACGTAAATGTTCACGTGAAGCATGATCTATCGTCTATGATTGGTCCAAAACGGGTCACATGACGTCTCACGGGAATGTTTACGTGTCACGTTTCGGAAAACTAACGGTCTCTAATACCTTGGAACTCCGGCCCTTTACTTTAGGTATGCGTTTTTGTAATTTACTTGGTATTTCGTGAAGTGAGAATTATAAGGTTCTAACAGACATTTGGGGTTTTTGTGAGATATTATTTTCAAAATCTCAAATGACCAAAATGTCACATAGGACCTTGTATTTCGCAGGTCACGATTTAAAAAAAAAATCTTTAAAATCCACTGTTTAAGAGTGTTTTCTTATGTAACTGTTTGAATGATATATCGTCGCTGGGCGGGAAAAACCTCATATGTGCATTTGACCTTTAAAAGCAAAACCTCACATGTAGTAAAAACGGTTACATGACAAAACCTCATATGTAACATTTTCGAGAGACACCAAAAACTGAATAATTTGCTGTATTGCCATGCACTAGAAAGGTTTTCCTTTCTTTTTTTTTTTTTTTTTTTTTTATTATTATTATTACTATTATTGTACAGCGTTTCCTATTGTATCACAGTAACGGTATAGAACAGTATGCTTTAAAAACGCTTTAAAATGTCTGAAAATGCACTAGTTATATTAAGAAAGTGATTGGATTTTATGTGACAAGTGGCATTTGGACAGTGAATTTGAGGCAATTTACGCAGCGCTCATAATTTCACATCGTTTTGCCCCCTACAAGCTTTAGCTACTTTAGAGCATCTTGTGTTGGGCGGTCTGACGTGCGACGAGTTTAGTGATTCGTAACTAAAAAATATCCTGGTCACCATAATGTTCAACATTTGTTTTTTTGGTGATTTTAGCTTGTACTTTGGTATGATATTGTTGTATTTCATCTGTGAGAGTTTCAAAAGCCACAATATCCATGGCAAAAATACGCCAGCATTCCCACCAGACATACCATGATACTGTGCAAAAGAAATGGCCAAGAAACATAAGTATGCATCAAAGGTACGCGAGCGTATTTAGTGGCCTAAAGTAAATTGTGGCGGACAGTAATTTTATGCTTTTCAGTTCATACGTACGCGTACGATCGAAGCCAAAGCAGAATATTATCGAGAGCCCCGAACCATGACACCACGTGCACGGTCGAGAAACTACCAACATTTGAGGGTTACCAAATACTACTACTTTTGGATATCGAATAATAGTAATATGCAAAATACTACCAAATTTCGATATCGAAAAATAGTAACATTTCAAATACAACGCAGCACCGTTGTATTACAGTTAGGGTATGGGTCAGTGTACATCGTGTCTCATACTCATAACATTTTACAGTTATGGTATCGGTCAATGTAGATTGTGTTCCGGTGTCACAAGCTAGCCATAGCCAGTCCTTTCGCCTTTTAGAGTCTGTTAGACATTGTGTTTTGAGTTTTGCAGTCCTAGGATCATATGCTTTGAAATTTTCAAAATTATGTAGTGTCCTGTAGTGCACGTTTTGATTTTCAGTGTCATAGGGACTATCGGTAATAGCACGCGGTGTCATATGGACCATAGGCAATAAAAGGAAGAGTCCTAGGACATTTTAAATAGTGAGATTCCGAATTTTATTACATTACACAAATTTTAGCATCTCTAAATTTTGAAGGTTCGAAAACGAATGTACCAGTTGTGGGAGTCTTATGCAGCTGGATTTACCCGTACGTCCTAGGACCATGTTTTAAAATTAGGGGTCCTATAGACACACTGTTTTGATTTTCAATGTCTTAAGGACTATCGGTAATGACGCGCAGTGTCCAATGGAATACAGGTAATAAAAGGAAGAGCCCTAGAAATAGTGTCCCTAAATAGTGTCCCTAAATGAGGGTCCGTGGACGCTGTGTGTCTTAATTTTGGGTATCCAATGCAAGTATCCCAGCAAATTGAGTGTCTGCTTGAAATGGCACTCCATTAAATCCCTACAAGTATTCTCTTTAAAGGGGCATTTGAAATTATTGTTTTGTGATTATATCATAACATTCATAATGACATTCAGCATTATGGTGCACACCTACATCAAATGCAGATGCATAAAATTTTAAAATGGCGACAATTTATGAGTGGTCAAAATATGACTACTTCTGTTTCAAATCTGAAAAATTTGGTTTCAAATCATAGCTCTCGTCATGGCCATTGTTCATGGCCATGGTTTAGTATTGTCACTTTTTATTCTCTCTTTTATTCTCTTTAGTTGTTTCAATTTTTCAATTATAAAAACAATATCCCAGTGCATATCGTCAGCTATATAACATAGCGACGGATGTCGTATTTTTATCATTTTCTGTGTCGCCTGCGCTATAGTGCAGGGAGCCACCCTAATCAAGTATTTCCACCGACTAAAAAAAATACCCTAAACAAGTATTTTTGTCTGTTTTTACACCCTTAAACGAGTAAGCAATGCATTTTGTCGTTAATATACCTTGTATTGCTACTCTCTAAATTTCCTAGATTAAAACGGAGGACAAATCTAAATTTTGATTAAAATTTTTAATCTATTAGATTTATATTTCAATATATTTTGATTTAAATGTTAATCTAAACTTTAGATTTGTCCCTGATAGTAATCAAATTAGATCAGTTTTTAATCTATGAAATTTACAGAGTATACTTCCGATTTACAGTATATTTTTGATATTTTCATAATCTGCATATTTTCTACTTTCTTTGCTGAACCAATTGAGGCAGAAAGAAGAAATGAGGCAGATATGACAGTTAAGCTGTTAAGTTTTCAGTTCCATCATTTTGTCATAATATGGTGACAAGTCTTTCTGACCTTTGCTTTACAAGAGTAAATTGCAGATAATCAGATTCAGTGAATTCAATTATAATAAGTAGATGAAGTCAATCAATTAAATGTATCAGATTATTAATTTTAAAATATTGTAAAGTCAATTATCACCTGGTCCAGGTAGTGAAAACAAGATCTCTTTTTCGATGACTTTATTCTCTCCAATTTAACTATTTTTAGCTTCAAGTAGCTCAAGTGCTCAAATCAATGTTGAAGAACTAAAACAACAAATATTATTATAATAATTTCGTTGTCAAACCCAAGAAGACCATTTATACATAAGGTTTTGAAACTGAACTGTGAACTTCGTGGAATAGGCAAGATCAATATCAAAGTGTATTTAGAACAGTGTTATTTTTTGCAATATTGTTACGCAAAAAATTTTATCCAAAAACCTTATCTGTTTAAAATTTGTTTTAAAACATTTCATTAATCAATGAAAGTTTCATCTGAACAAGTTCATTTTGTGCAATATTTTTATGCAAAGAACTCTCATCCAAAATCTGTCTAAACATGCTGTTGGTCCATGAAAGCTTTCTCTGATCCATTTCATTGTGTGAGGTGTTTTATGCAAACAATTGTTTTTTTGCTTTATAAAGAAAGAATGATTTGTTATTACTTTTTAACATGCCAGTGCCACAATAAACCACTTATACTAATAATATCATTGATAATATGAGTGAGCTATCTATTATTTACAGAAAATGTGGTTTGCTGTGTAAACTCCATTAGAATGGTAGACAAAAATGAATGGTGTACAAAACGTTTCATATCTGCTTCATTTCAGAGTTATATGGTGTAAAGAATTACGATTTAATGTTAAAAATGAACATATTGAGCTCAGGGTCAGCAGAATGGCTTATACACCCTGCACTGACGGATGTTGACAATACAAAAGTAAACGAAAGGCAAGATTTGTCACTTTGTAATGCAGTAAATCGGCTTAAGTCGTATGCACAGCTGTTTGAAAGTCTCATTTATTATGACAAAACCAGAATAAAACAAAAATTATCGCCGTCGACACACTTTTGACAACTGATTTGGAATATTTAGTCGACTAACAAACATTCTGTGAAATTTTATGAAATTTCATTGTGGGCAAATATGATTTTTTTCTTAAAAATAAAGTTTTCCACGTCTTTCAGTGGTGAATGGGCACATAGAGGGCGCTATAACATACAAATCATGACCTTTCTAGGCCTATATGGCAAGATGCCCGCAATGGATTGGTCTGATTTGTGCAGAGAGAGATGATAGAGTGCAGTCCCTACGTATATAAGTTGTCAAATTGTGTCGACACTGCTTAAAATTGTTTCTAAAAAATAAAAGAGACAATTTGTACGAGGTCAAATAGCTGTGATTAATCTTAATTTTATCTATTGAATATATTTACATTATTACATTAATACAAGGATAATACACATTTGCCAAGTGAATTGTCTCATTTTGTTTTTTCCAATTTGAACACCCTTTATATAAGTGCGTACGACTCTGCAAAGTTTGAATTTTTCAAAGGTAATTTTTCTCAGGAACGTTTTTCGTATTGGATTATGCGTACACTCCCGACGATTTTGAACAAAATTACACGAGCATCATTATTATTTTAGATTCAATTGTATTTGCTGGTAAGACTGCGAGAGTTAAATATAATTCTGTAAACGATTCTATAATTCTGTATTTTAATTAATGAAGCAATTAGGCCACTAAATCTAGACAGGTAACGAATAATTTATTTAATTGCATTATTTTGTTGGTTTACGCCAATGACCACTTGGTCCAGTAGCCAGTTGGAAATCATTTAGGCAAGTATTAGTCCACCAATGCCAGGTGGTTTAGACTAGTTAGTGGAATTGCCAACATTTACACGCCAAACCTCTGTTACGACATAGACGCCAAGGTCAGAAATACCCTATTAACAAAACAAAGAGCTGTCCACAAATGGTCTGAATTTGATATTGGCTTGAAAGATGTAGTAGACAAATAGCTTTTTAACCCTCGTCCAACCAAGGGGGGGCGGTGGTTGGTGGTTACCTATGAACTCGCTGACGGTGTGGCGATAAATGCCAAAAACTTTCGTAAAAAGCTTATAGGTAATCGTTCTCTCATCCATTTCCGCGTCATTTTAGCGAAAAAAAAAGTGAGGTAGCACCTTCACAGGGGGTTAGGGGTATGCCGTCAAAGCGAAGGGTAGGGGGTGGTTTGCCCACCCAAAGGATATTTTATGGGGCATTTGAAAATATTATGACACCAGTATGGCGCTTCTTAAAAAACTCTATGTTTATGTAAAACTAGTCATTTGCCATCATTAGAGCTGAAAACCGCATGAAAAATCCGATGTATTCCTACGTTTTTTATCGCAAATTTCAGATTTTCGCCTTATTTTCTGTGGAAAATGCCAATTTTGCCGACTTGAGGCGTGATGACGTCATTGTGCACGCCCCTTACTAGGTATGTTGGTACTTATTTTGGTCTCAATGGAAAGAGGAGGACCAAAAGCTATCCACTGGTATCAAAATCATAAGCATCGGGTGCTTTATAACGAATTATCGAGGGGGTGGTACCCCCCCCCCCTTGGTCGTCATGAACTTGTACAAAAACCCTTGGTTGGACGAGGGGGGGTCTTGCCTTTTAAGCCTATGTGCTATGACCATCCCTGGATCCAAATTAACTTTTGGCAATTTAATTACACAGCCTTAACTTAGTAAGCTTTGCTATATTTATATTATCTCTCAGGTAGGTTTCCCCAGTATCTAATAATAGCCTATTACAACATCTAGCATTATCCACTTGGATCTCAAAAAAAGAATCATCTGATGATGCAATCTTTATCCAATAGGAAGTAATGTGACATCATTGGAAAACTACCTATATGGCTGCAATCTTGTTTTGCAAACATACCGGAAATCCCCAGATCACAATAGCTTAGCTGTTTTCTAGAATGAGATCAAACATAAACACATTGATCCTTTTCAATACCGGGGGTCTAAAACAAGAGACAATCAAAGCGCCCTCTATTCACGAAGGGAAAAAAGTAAACCATACAAAATTAAACACTCTAAAGAATACATTCGTTAACTTCCGACACCGTAAAAAATTTCCCAAAAGAGTTATGACGGATTAAATCTGATGCTACCACTTTTAAATTTATCCAGGATTGTGCTTTTTAGTTGGTCTTCGGACAATACACATTCTCCAGCACATTATTTGTAGGTATTTACGCGAAGTTTTGATTGAGTCTCAATAGCCCCACGCCCATAAAACTATGGCCACAGTCGTTTTTTATCGCAACAAAATCAGATTTTCGCCTCTTAATTTTTTGTAAAAAATGCCAATTTGCCGACTCGAGGACTTGCGACGTCATGTGACGCCATACTAGGTATGTTGGTGTACTTATTTTGGTATCAATGGAAAAGAGGAGGACCATTCCTATCCACTGGTACAAAAATCCTAAGCATCGGCGTGCTTTATAACGAATATCGAGGGGGTGGTAACCCCCCCCCCCCCCTTGTCGTGAACGTAGTACAAAAACTTGGTTGGACGAGGGGTTGCTTTTTGAAGCTATTGTGATATCAACCATTCCCTGGATATCCAAATTAATTTTGCAATTTAATCCCACAGCCTACTTAGTAAGCTTTGCTATTTTATATATATCTAGTTAGGTTTCCCCAGTATCTAATAATAGCCTAGTACATCATCTTACATTAGCCATTGGATCTCACAAAAAATGGACATCATCTGATGATGCAACTTTATCAATAGGAAAGTTTAATTGATTGACATCATTGGAAAACGACCTATATGGTGCAATCTTTGTTTTGCAACATACTGGAAATCCCCAATCTACAATAGCTTAGCTGTTAATCGAATGATATTAAAACATAAAAACCACTTGCATCCTTTTCAAATACGGGGGTCTAAAACAAGAGAACATCAAAGCGCCCTCTCATTGCACGAAGGGAAAAAATAGTAGTAAACCATACAAATTAATACAATCTGAAAGAATTACATTCGTTACTTCAGACCCACCCCGTGAATAAATTTTCCAAAAGAGTTATGACGGATTAAAGATTGTACCACTTTTTACTGTGACCACGGATGTTGTTTTATGTTGTCTTTAGACATTTACAATTCTCCAAGCACATATTTGTAGTATTTACGGCGTTTGATTGTCCTCATAAGCCCCGCCCATAAACTATGGCACAGTCGTACACACCCCATAATATATGAGTGGGCCGGCACGATCAAAGAGGGATTTCCCTGCCGGAACTACATTTTTATTTTAAAGGGACTATATCCTCTCAGAGCCAAATTGATGAAAGTCACTGTAATTATTTTTACCCTGGTAAAGAGCCGTTTATTTTTATCTAAATCAAAAATCGAAAGTATGAGCAAAAATACGCGAAATTATAACATTATTTGTTGTATTAGCCTACCTAGTATTAGAAAATTAAATTTGACTAAAACACAAAAGCCTAAGGTTATCTTCATTCGTCTGCTTTTTAGGAAAACTTATACGTTAAAAATTAGTTGTGAAATATAAATGGAAGAAAGTGACATTCTTCGGAAACTTGGGAGCCTTGAGTTAGTGGCCATGGAGGAGGGTGGATTTCAGGAAGAGGAACCAGTAGATGGGAGGATATGTCAGATGAAACTACTCAAGGTTATGGCTGTCCTCAGAAAAAGATGCGAAGAACGCGGGGACAACAACAGCGATACCAAATATGGGACACCGCCAGCCGATCCAGCGGACACACGAAGCCTCTGGACCCGCTGAGCAGAAACCTGTAGGCGTAGCTCGTCGTCATCCTTTGCGGACACTAGGTGAGCTGATATTATCAAAATTGAAGAAGGAAAGGACGAACAAACTACCAAATCGGCACCAATTGGGGTGTCAAGCGTCTTAAAGGTTAGAAAAGATATACTATATTATTCAAAAAATGCCTGTGGGTATTCGCAGTCTATTCACCGTCACATTAATCAGCCCCATACCACCGTCTCAACATACTGAGGGGGTCCTGTGAAATTTAAGGCTGCCAACAATGTTTGGTGGTTGGCATGTTGAAGCAGTTGATGAAGCAGAGGGGACAAGATTGTTTACCCAAGAGTTACACCGCCAATTAGTCAAGGGGATCTCAAGCTTCTTATGTCTTCTGGTGTATTGGGTGTGGGGACCACTCCAGACAAGCTGTTAGATGTTAAAGCTGTTGTGGTTTAACACTCAATTTTACTTCTGCAGAAGAGGAGGGCGAAGGAGTTGAAAGATCTGCGCACCGATTATTTGAGTCAGGAATGGAGTATCAGCAGTAGAGAGTACGTACAAATGAAGTACAACGAAGCATGCAAAAACCATCCTGGGGGAAATTCAGAAACCAATGACCCCCAACAAAGATGATGTATTCCAGGAGGTGATTTGTGCCCTGTCGCAGCCCGATAGCTGTACCTTGAGAAAGTGCAGCCAGCCTCAAACGGTGTTATTCAAACAAGCCAGCTACCCAATGTTGATGGAAGATGCTGCTACATGGTACACAGGCGAGCCCTTGGGTGTGAAAACAAGCTCCGCAGCATGATGGCAAAAAACTATACACAGAGGGCAGGTTTGAGCCAGCGTACACCAATCATTGCATAGACCACGTCATCACCAACCTCATCAACAGTGGATTTGATGCTGTAACCATCAGTAGGCTATAGCGTCACAGGATCCCTCTAGCGTAAACATCTTACTGCCAATGATGATGCTAGTGAAGATTCTAAGGCGTGGTTATGGCAGATGCCCTCACCTTGGCACTGCCGCCAGAATGTCAAGCAGGGAGGAACAGCCACAGTCCGAGCCACAGCAGCTAAGTCTAGCCTGAATACTCCATCTCCAGGAATCAAGGCCTAGACCTTCAAGACCAACAGTTTTGCCAGAGGCACTCTTCTCCAATTGCTCTCTTTCAATTGGAACAATTAAGGTGTACACAAAGTGACTGCTGACTGGTGGATTTGTTTCAAAAATTTAATTTGACAGTTCACAATTGTTTGCAAGATTAAATTTTGAAACTTAATTAAAATGACCAAGACCTCAAAAATTGTTACAACAATGCAGTTGATGCATTATTCACTTTTAATATTAAGAATAAAAAACTGAGAGACAAGGTTGATAGTATTATTTATCTATGCTTAAATTTTCAGTTTGCAGTTTGATATTTCGTGTTGTAAATTAAAGAAATATTTTAGAACTGTTATTGAGAAAAATTGTTCCATAGAATACAATTTGCCATACAAATTTCCAAATGCATGTGTCTTTATACAAGTCACACGAGTATTTCATTTAAAATTATATTAATTCAAGATTTCAAAAAAATTGCTAGCCAAAATATTGTCATTTGTTTTATATAGGCCAACCACATTGTCATTGAGACACATCCTAAAGGTTCATCAGCTGATGTTGATACTTTTAAAAATTTTGAAAAATTAAAAGAAAAATGTTTAAATAGTGTTAAAACAGACCGAGAGGTTTCCATGTAGGCTATTGCTCATTAAGTGGACTCTAATTGTCATGTTAGTACTTACGTTTGCCATAATATTTTACTTCCAGCGTCAGGTATACAAGGCAAATTCAAATTCTGGTTTCAAAAAGAAAAACAGTCCTAAATTTTGCATTGTTGTAGCACAGACAAATTTTGACATTTTTTGTAGCAAAGAATGTAAAAAACATGAACTTATTTATAACTCGTTCCTGGTATATAGTATTAACAACAAGTAACACACAAAATTTACAACAGAGGCTAGTTTTAGGGACATTCTCTTGTGGCGCCCACCTTTAATTTGACAAATTAAATGGAGGTTTTTTTTTTAAATGTTAAAATAATCATTGGTTGATTTTCAGAACTTGGTGAATTTAACCATCTTTTATCCAAAAGATCGGCGATTGATTGAATATAAGGGACTTAATGGAGATAGACATGTAGGCTGTCATGATCGTGGCTATGCGTGTATGCTATGCGCTACATCAGAAACTGACAGCAACGTCGTACGTTAGAGAGAGTCCGGTACCGTTGACCAGCCTAGACTGGGACCACGGGGGAGGGAAAAACATTACAACCTTTTTAGTACACCCAAAAAATTGCCAGGACAGTACCTTGTTGATATTTATGGTAGGTGGTATAAATGGGCCTTCACCATGTTCACCGTGCAGCACAGAGATTTGTTTACCATATTTACGTGATAAATACGTAGCCGGACATGCCTGATTGATTCACATCAGACGAATGGACATGTCGGTGAAGCCTCACCAAATCATCTGGTCTCGATCGCTTGAGAACATGAACCTTTATTATGACGTGTTATATCCAGATCTTTATGTTCGACAGATAAAACGTATTAAAATGAGAAAAACACTGTTGTGGTTCGTTATTTCATGCCAATTTGAGCCGTTCCGACAGACAACTTCTTCACAGTTTTCCCGGGTTCAACCAACGTTCATGATCATGAAAAAGTTTCAAACCGCATCACAGTAAAAACAACAACTAAAATTGACTACGCGCATACCATATTTGGTAATGGCTTTGTTCGATGTGTTTACGGGGTGATGGTGGGCGTACGATCAAGTGGGACCTTTCTATTTAAAAAATAAATAAATAATTGTGTTTTTTAATAACAAAAATAAAACTGTTTAAGTTTAAACCATTCACGACTCAAAAATATGTACAGCCATGCATCATCGGCCATATGCAAAGGAAAAAGGTATAGATCGTATTTTATTCTCTAATTAATTAAGAAAACTTCAGCCTTATTCCGTCCGCAATTTATGGAACATATGGTATTTTTGCATGTAATTTACCTAGAGATACAAAATCAAAAAATCTCCGAGCAATTTAAATATTCTTATGAACTGAAAAAATTGGATGCGACTGATTTCAATAACTGACCTTTATGGTTTTTTTGAACAATTAAGAAATAAAGGGTTTCCCAGTGTCATTTATGGGCGAATAATGTGTCCGAGGGTTCAGAAAAAACTAAATAATGGGGTGGAGGCGCAGCAAAGCCCATTATTTTACAGTTTTATGGCCCGAGGATACATTATGAGCCCATAAATAACACTGCAAACCTTTATTTCTATTCTATTTACCTAAAACAGCTTCATTTAATAAGAAAATGCATTGGGGACCCATATTGCAGAATTAATGGGCAGTAAACGGACCAATCAGAACTGCTGCATTTTGCAATATGGGCAGAGCGACGGTAATAGAATGGTAGTTTTATTTGAAAGAAGATACTTTAAGCTAAATTTACGTTACAAAATAGACCGTCTGATCAACTGAGTTTTTTTCAACAAGAAAGTTATACCAAGTGGAAATTGCATGTGTGAATGTCTTTGCTATAACAAGTTATGTATACTTCGTGTTTAAAGGCGACCGTCAATTATACTAAGTAGCCGATTATTGTATAAAAACTCCTCCAGACTGCTCTTCAAGAACTGGTGGACGATGGTCATAATTAACAAAAAAAAAATATCGTGAGCAGTTTCTTTTCTTTGTGTTTTTGTTAGTTTTGTCAAGGTCTGCGTGGATGTCCTGTACAATCTTCAGCAGTCTTGTGTGGTCGGGAGCACGTGGCAACTTTAGGCTCAGTCAATAGCCGATGCTAGAAAACCACTTCCAGATTGCTCGACCATGGGCCTTTTTTTTTCGAAAATCATGGCAGTTTATCTTCTTTTTTTCATGTGTGCGTTTTGAAAAACCCGCCTGTGATTTTTGCTGGAGTAATTTGTAGAGTTAGTACTGTATGGGAGTTGACCAAGGTCTTGGGAATTCCATAATGCTACAAATATGAGCACACTTCACATGTTATCGAAGCATTGGAAATTAGTGGAATATGCAGAACCACTTTTGGATTGAAATTTTAATACTTAGTTCTCCAGGTAGGACAAGAATGGATTTTTATTAATCTTTCCCAAGAGATAGCCAGCGATGGAAAGCGAGGAAACCTTTCAGGCCTAACACCTATGGATGTTATGTCGCTCCTCTGCCAACCAATCATGATAGCCTCAGTGGTTGGGGCGCCGGCTAGTAGTGCGGAGGTTGCCGGTTTTTTCCACAGTTGTCATGGGGGTGTGGCGCTGGCTATCTGCAGGGGAAAGATTAATAAATATCCCACTTTCTGGATGCCTAAAAAAAAAATCTGGGGGAAAAATAGAATGCCGCAGAATAAAATAATTGTTCGAAAATAGTTACGAAAGAGTTTAAGATTCCATAATTTATACAAGTTTTCATGAAAATAGGTTGATTTTTTTTAATGAATAAAATTAGTCAAGTGGTGCTAAAAATAATACACCGAAGGGCAGAATCTAAATTAGCATGTTGGTACTATATTTAGTGCATTGGGCTAATCAGTCGGACAGTACAATGATTGTATACTTACATGATTTTCAATCTGTAAAGGATACTTGTCCTAGGTTGTCTATAATTTATATATATACACACACACGTACACTGACAAAGGTATTGCAACAATTTAAAGAAATATTAAATTGCAAATGGATTTCATAGTGTACCCATGGGTCTGAACTACAGGTTATATAGTAAATACCAAAGTTACAATTTTCAAAACCTATGTTATTCCCGATTCCAAGAGTACGAAAAACTTTGATTAGAATTTCAAGTTCCTTGAAATGGCGGATTAAAGAGCTTGCGAATGATTACTTGTTAATACAATAATTTGGGAATTTGGGCCAGAAAAAAAAATAAAAAATATTAAAAACACCAATTTTTTAAATTTTAAAATTGAGTTTTGATGCTTTTTTCGATTTTCACTGATAGTGATATCAGATTTTATTTCTCTTACGAGTTAATTTATAAAGGTTAACCAGAATGTTAAGACGGAGCTTGGTCGCATGACGTAAATAGGCAATCTACGCGTTAGAAACACTTTAAAGCTCAGAATGTTGGGCTAGAAAATGTAATACAATGATAGGAAAATTCAGAAGAAACAACCAAGAGCTACTTATCATTTCTTGCAGGGCTCGTCCGCCTGGGACCGAAAAATGGTGTTCTCTTTTTGCGGCAATGAGCTACTAATCCTGTCATCTCTTTAAAAGGAAATATGTCATGATTCTGAATATTTGGAAAACTTGGTATGGATGGAAAGCTTAAGTAACGTAGATACATATAAATCAAAATAAGTTGAAATTGTCCACATTGTGAGTTTGCCATTTTAAAAAAAATTTTCCCGGCCCAATTAGCTTACTCGAAAACGATTCCGACAAATCCACATCGCAGGCAAATGGTGACGCAAAGTGATGACCATCCAAATTTACGCGTTGTTGTGACGTGTTGCCACTTTCCTATAACGCGTCGATGTGTTTTTATCTCAATAATAAGTAAAAACACAATGCGAAATGGAAAACAAAATATGTCATTCTGTAACGTATTTTCAATGTTATTATTACTTTCAGTAATCCTTCAATATTACAGTGTCAGCAATAACAATCGAGTCAACACGATGTTTTGGTCACTCACTTTGACGTCACGAGGAGAGCAAAATTGGGCGCGCTTTGATCAATAAAGCCGTGGCGAAAAATCCGCCCGTTTCTTCGTATGTCAAAAAGCAAAAATTAACATGCCTCTATTTGTTAATTTACATCAAATGTATTATTTTTTCGGAATCGTGATGTATGTACATATATTTTATAAATGTAAGTCAAACTGAGCTTGACAAAAAAATCTTGACCATATTTCCTTAATAAGCTTCGCTTTGCTTTGAACATACTCTGCTATGCATTTGTATGGGAGGAAATCCGCGAGATTGAGTTTTTGACAAGGAGAATGCCCCCATTATACCACTTCATCCCTGTTTTCAAGAAAGATCGCGGAGTCTGTTTTGGTCTTATAAGTGTGACACCAAAGTTGAGGGAATTTATCACAGAAAAACTACGCGCCACCAATATTATTACGAATTCCAATACGGTTAGTTGAATCGCATCTATTTCCCATTTAGGTCACTTATACTATTTAATTCATGAGAATTACAATTAAAACGTGTATCTACTGGGCTACTGGATTTCTCCGTCGCCGAAAACTGGCTTCCGACGATGACCTCCCAACCCCACTTGGTATTGATTATTTGCATAAATGGTCTCACACCGCGAGCGACGCGTTATGGACAATCTCAAAAGGTCACAACGTATTGCTTACAACGCGATGCTTTCTTGGCACGCGTGCTGAGCCAGACCAGAAAAGTTAAAAAGCAACGCTTTGCTGTTTGACAGTACTTTCGTTAAGCAAAGCGTTGCTTTCTTTCAATAGCAACGCGTTATAATAAAAACAACGCGTTGCTGCTAAGCCAACCAATCAAGCACCCTTAACGCTACGGAAACATGATACACTTGTGCCCTCAACCATTAAAACACAATATGATCTGTTTGTACACTCATGTTTGTCAGCCGTGGCTGGATCAAGCGCTATATAAATAGCCAAAGGCCTTCTGGTTATTTGCTCATAGGAAGGTTCTACGCAGGCGCGAAGTGCCGCGTGATGGAGTGTGTGACTAGCAGTAGAGTCGCTTTACAAATACACATGGCACAAAAAGTATCTCGGCATGTTTTCGATCAGTATTGGGCCAAAGTCAGATCATTTGAAAGTTTTTGAAATATGCATGTTGTTTCCTAGTCTTTGTTTTTCATGTAACACCTCGCTTGTAAAAAACGATGCAAAATGGCCTGAGATAAGCGCCCGAAAGAAGCAAATGGTCACTGTGTGGTACAACGCAATAATTTACGTTGTGTATTGAATTTTGCATATAAGAGGTTTTCCGACTGAATGAGCGAGAAAGCCTACTTGCAATGTTGATTGTGTACAATGTTCTTGTCCCAACACTGCAATGCCCATTTGAAAAACCAAAAACTGCAACTTTTGGCTTTGAGGGGTTTGCGTCACCTTTCGGGCGTTCACGCAGCCCATGTCTGCAAGCTTTTTTTACAAGCCAGGTATGGTATTTATTTAACGAAAGAGCAAGACCTTAAGGCAACAAAAAGGTTTATTTCGAAAACTTTCAAAATGGTCTCTGACTTGCACAATACTGATCGGAAAAAACTGCCGAGATACTTTGTGCCGAGGTGTACATGAAAAACTTGTACAGCGTCTATAGAGTAGGTTTGTATGTGTGGAGCGAGCGATCCAAAATAGTATTTACGGCCTCCAAATCTGTTTCATATTAGTTTTAAATTTCTGAAATCTCTTATCATAATTGTTACGATAGGGCATATACTGTAAATCATAATAACGAGACTCGGAGACACAAGTTCAGCTTAGTTCTGACATGTTGTAGACTCAAAGTAATCACATTGCGCATGCTCAGATTACACGATTTAACTAGGGTGATCCATCACAACATAAATCATATAGGGTGATGCTGTGATTATGCAATTACCAACAATAATAATGCCGTTTGTGTAATTTATTTCTAAAAATTTGTATTTTTTTAGATTTCCATCGTTAGCAGACCGTTTGTATGTTCTATAGAATTCATTTTTTATTTATACTTCTTAGTAATCTTTGTGTAATCCATGGACATATTCTCCTGTTACTTTACCCCCTTCTCTATCTCATAATGCTCAAGGATGACAAAATTGCATCATCAAGATCTGGAATCAGCAGGTCAATGTTGCCCAGAAACCATCATAACATTTTGTGTCAGACTCCTTTGCAAGGTCATACGAGCCTGCCGCGGTACTACAAGATAACTTTGCTTCGCGCCCCCGCTTTGCCGATCCTGGGTGCGCCACTGCAATGACGTCATAAAGTCCTCGAATCGGAAAAATATCCACAGGCTATTGGCGGAAATCTCATTTTGCACTAAAAAGGTAGGAATATCGGATTTCCATGGGGTTTTCAGCTATAAATAATGACAAATGGCTAGTTTTACACACACATAGAGTTTTTAGAGCTATACTCTGCAGAATATTTTCACAAAAAATTACCATACAATTATTCTTATTTTACTCACCGATTTTGAAGGCATCCTCTAACCCCAGTGAAAGTGCTGCCCTCACATTTTCTTCGATTAAAGGCTGACTCAGAGTTTCCGATGAGGGCGTACTCAATTTTCAAACAAATCGTGGTTTTTGCATATACATAATGCTTGTCCCTGTACTAATCATTGTGTGAAATAACTAAGCTCAAATCGAAGACTGTCATATACACGTAGAACAATATAGAAAATCACAACATTGTTATAAAATTGCGAATCCGGAATTTTTGTTATACAAGGTATCCTATGGCACCGTTATATTTTGCATAAATGTTTACTGTTTAAAAACGAAAACTTTGATTCATCTCTGTGTAATTAGGGATTTTAGGTGATTATCTTTAGTTCTAGATAACTATTTTTAATTAATACAAATAAAAAATTATATTTCGAAATCTCTGAGTCAGCCTTTAAATGACCGGAAGGATGAGAAAACAATTACCTTGAAGCTTTTTTACGAAAGCTTTTGGCCTTTTAGCGCAGCGGAGAAAAGTTTACTAGGGGTTAAAGGCAGGCGCGTATAGCCAGCCTATTGGTTCCGAGGGGGCAAGTTCCCGGTAGGTGCAACAGATGTCCCGACCACAGGCAAAAATATCCCGATCGCAGGGCAAAATAGTCCAAAGCAGGGCTGATTTGACATGAATATGTTAATAATCGGCGCAGATGAGAAGTATACTTGGAATTTCTGTCGTGCGCGGTATACTAAATTATCTCTTTTATATAAAGATGAAGTTTTTGGCTTTTTCACTTCAATACTCTCATCTTACTTCAATTGGACACATTGGGACAATCCGTCTGTTAGAAGAGGCAGTAGCCGACCTCATTTCAAAGGAAACTAAGGTGAGGGCTTACGTATTGTAGATTTCGTACCCAAGCAGCCAGAAGAAGAAACAAATGAGGAAGAAATTGCGCATGGCGCCGATGGCACAACCATTTTTGTGAGGAGAGCGGCGTAAAGGGGCATTTCATCGTCTGAGTTTTATATCATCTGAACCAATTAGCCTTAGGAATCCATGCGCACCTAATCTTACGTTCAAATTCTATCATTCGCAATTCGTGGCCTATATCATGGCCTATAAGCAATTGTTAATTACACAAAACCGTAAGATCGAAATCAACTCAAATTTTGTAAATAAGCTTTTGTCAAAGATGTCTAGTACTGGAATCACGAAGTGCACCTTTAAGAATATCACTCGGCAACTTTTGTCGTCTCTAAAGCAGAATTCCCAAAATGTACATGTATGTAAAATACACTTACAGCACGTACACAAGTATGTTATTCAATTGACATGCATAAATTGCACTACTTAGTGAAGCAATTTAAGGTTAATTTGTTTTTGCACTGGATGAAATGGCCCTCTTGGGGAAACGTGGGCGGACCTTTGTATTTATACCTTAATAGCATATAACATTCAGAAAGAACACGCAGTATGTAGAGTGTACAAGTAACTCGGCCTTGCCCTAGGCCCTACAGTTGTTTTCTCTTATTTTGTTTGTCTACTAGACTCTAGTCTATTTGCAGCCACGTTACGCCTGTTGGAATTGAGTACTAATATAAAAATAATGACGTTTCATTACAGTTACCTTGGCAACCAATTTTAAATAGAGCGTTGCGAACAGATGCTTGGCTTACGTTGCTGTTATTTATTTTGAAAAGCATTGTTCAACGTTTTTAGCACAATAAGGCTTGGTTATCGCTCATCTTTCCGAAGTATGACGCAAATTTAATATAATATTCATCTATGTAACACATTTTATTACATTTTAACATACACTGTGTATTTACAGACATACCTATATCATTCTTTGCCAGATGGTCTTTGTTTTCCACTTAGATGGACCATTAAGATATACACAT
>JAMKCH010024177.1:0-20590 GCA_023653785.1 Ophioderma brevispina | reverse complement strand
GAGTTACTTACAAGCTCCATGACAAGGGCAGCTATTTCACATCTGTCCTTTTCCTTCATATAAGTAATCAATGTTCTTGAAATGGAGGAATGCCAGACTTGTAGTATGAGTACTTTCCCTGAGTACGAGTATGAGTACGAGAACTTTTGCATGAGTATGAGTAACGAGTACTAGTCATTTGTTCCCTGAGTACGAGTACGAGTATGAGTACCGCAAAATTTTAAATCCCGAGTACGAGTATGATTACGAGTACTTGCGCCTGAGTACAAGTATGAGTACGAGTATTATGCCTGAGGACGAGTAAATGAGTACTGTTTACATTAGTACTAGTATTAGTCCTGAGTCACTTTGCACAAATTGCAGATTTGTTAATAATTGGCTGATGAAGAAGATGACAATGACGACAATTACGCTGACAATGGCAATCTGATGAATGTAGCTAGTCCTCCCCCAACTCAAGATCTATGTAGGCCTATACTTAACGTGTGTAATTTTCCTGAAATTTGTTGTTTGATTTTCTTTAGACATAAACAAGTTCAGGTTCTTTACATTGATACTGCGCATTTGGGGCAATTGGCGCAACGCCAGTATTATAAAGCAAGGATATTGGATGACTAAACTGTCAAAGGCACATCATCTTTAAGCATGCCTATTATGTAGTACAAAGTCCACGTACCCATGCTCCTTACCCGGGTAGGAATTATGTACCTGTACCCATAGTTTGTACCATTTAACCCAGATCCCTATGCCTACCATGATGTGGTCACATGTGGGATCCAACGGTGTGTCCCACCCTACCCATAGTCCCACATACCCATAAACCTATAACCATGCCATCATGGCATGCCATCCTGTATCATGGTCTGATACCCAGTTCCCTCAACTATGTGGATCTACCCAAACCTGTCCCTGTATATACCACCTAGTATGGGGCGCCATTAAACCCCAGTTATAAGACCCCCCACCCTTTGACAATGCAAAAATGCTTTGAATCTTTTGATCCCAAAACAATTTGATTATGCAACAGGAATTCAACTAAAAATCATTTTTTAACAAAAAACAAACTTGGGTGAAAAATCTAGCGCAATAAGCCTTGGGTATTTGGGTATTGTTATAAAGGCTGCCTCATGTAGCCTCTTTGTAGCTTATGAAGACCAAAAGGTCTATCTAGGCATCACTTACACAAGCTCCATGACAAAGGCAGCTATGCAAAATCTTCCTTTTGCCTTCATATAATTCATCAATGAGGTCATTGAAATGGAGAATGCCAGACTTGTATGTATGAGTACTTATTTCCTGAATTACGTAGTAGATTAACGAGTACTTGACCCTGATTGGAGTACGAGTACGAGTATTTGGTCTGAGTACTAGGTACGATATGAGTACAGCCAAAAAAAAAAAATTTTAAAAAATCCCGAGTACGAGTAGGAGTACGAAATACTTGCGCCTGAGTATCGAGTAATGATACGAGTATTTTTGCCTGAGTACGAGTATGAGTACTTTTTACAGGAATTACGAGTATGAGTAAGAGTACTTTGCAAAATGCAGATTTGTAATATTGCTGATGAAGAATGATGACAATGACGACAATGACGCTGACAATGGCAATGAAGATGATGTACTGACTAGTTCCTGCCCCCAAAACTCAAGATCTATGTAGGCCTATACTTAACGTGTGTAATTTTCCTCTGAATTTTTGTGTTTTGATTTCTTTTAGACATAAACAATGCAAGTCTTTAACATGAATATCTGGGATTTGGGCATTGGCGCCCCAGTTTATTATAAGCCAAGGATATTTTCTGACTCAACTGTCAAAGCACAGTCCATCTCTTTTAAGCATGCCCTAGTTATATGTAGTACAAGTACACGTCCCATGCAACCCGGGTATAGAATTATTGTGGACCTGTCCCCATAGTTTTGTACCTTAACCCATATCCCTAGGCCACCATGATGTGGTCACATGTTGGATCCAACGGTGGTCCCACCCATACGCCCATAGTCACATAAACCCATACCATACGCAATGCCATCATGGCATGCCATCCTGTAGTCATGGTCTGATACCCAAGTTCCCAGGGTTCCCTCAACTATGGTGGCATATACCCAAACCTGTACCCTTGTGTAATACCCACATAGTATTGGGCGGCCCACTTAACCCCAGTTATAACAGACCCCCCCAACCCTTTTGGAATGCAAATGCTTGAATCTTTGATCCACAACAGTTTGATTATGCAACATGAATCATAAAAAAAAATCATTTTTTACAAAACAAACTTGGGTGAAAAATCATGTTTTGTAAAATTTATATCAATCTTTGTTGCATAGTTTGATTTCTTGTGAATTCCCCTTTTCTACAGAAATATAGCACCATTATTTTTTGTTTATAGTTGTCTTTTTCCTGAGTACAAGTACTTGACCCTGAGTACGGGTACGAGTATGAGTATTTGTTCCTGAAGTATAGTACGGTATGAGTAACAGCAAATTTTTTAGATCATAGTACGAGTATGAGTACGAGTATTTTTGCCTGAGTACGAGTATGGTAATAGTACAAATTGGGTAAAACAAGTACTCTAGTATGGAGTGACGAGTGATTTGTATCGAGTATACAATTCTGAGGATGCTCACGCTTGCTTTTTCCACAGACAATCGCCCCCTGAAATTTCACGACTTTTCTCCATTTTTTCTGATACAATGTATTTTGGGGATAAAAACACCTTGCGTACTGATAAGTAGTGGTCACAAACACCAAACTCAAAATTTGATGGGTGAAATAACTATTATGAATTATCGAACTGGCCCCATGCTCTCCTTATCCCGGATCCGGCTATGTCCTTGTTGCCAACAAGAATTCCTGTAAAGGTCAACGAGAGATTTTTGAGGGACCCAAATGTTGTGGCACCACTCAATTGGTCACATAAACTAGACACTCAATAAGATTTCTTCCCCTGTATTTGGCCACAGAAATGCCCTAAAAGAAGAAAAACTGTGATTCGATTTGGCTTATATTTCAAGTAAAACATAGGCTGAATTTCGGTATTGCTCCTATACAAATTAGAAAATTTGTAATTTTTTTGTACCAAAGAAACATTTCTCATCTTAATCCTTCAGATGGGGTTATATTTGATAGAAATCTTTACCATCAGGACAAAAATCATACTATCGTTTTTTGAAGGACACCTGTATGTGAATCTCTCGTTGCACCTTTAATAAAGGTCTGTCAACCCACACCACCCTCTAGGAACGTCCCTGATTGCTATTCTGCCATTATAACATGCTAATTGTCAGTGGGGCGGTACCGATCGCCCCTCTCTATCCCTAAACAAAGTAAAAAAATCCCATCTCCGTCTCAATTTTCCTTTTTGGAGAGTTTTTTGAATAATTATAGCTTAATGTTGGCCAAGTTTTGAAACGATGGACATTCACGCTAATTTGAGGCCCGTTTCATAAATTCATTTTAGGAAATTACTGGGACAACTTGATTTGTCTGGAGAGGACGGGACTTGGAATTTTTGTCCCATCGGGTTCTATTGTTTGCGCGTCGGACGGCGACACTGCTAATAATATGCCCGGCCTTAATTTTTTTCGTGAAGGAATGGGGGGGGGAGTGTAATAAGGAAGGGGATGCCCTATCCCCGGTGGTGCCGCTACTTGGTGGATTCACGGCTGATCACCCTAGTGAATTTCGAATCCATTAATCGTACCTCCTTTCTCATTATAAGAAAGTATAAAATGAGAAAATTTCTAAGACGAATGCATATGATTTTGTGTCTTCTGTAAGGCCTACTTACTTTTGATTATTTAAAATTCCTTATTGCACTTCCGGCTCAAAACTTACTACCACAATCGTCGTTTTTAGGACATTGCACTTGTAGTTTTATATACATAGTCTCAATGACAGATTTTCAAATGAATACTGTACTGACATAGAATACAAACAGTATGAGCAAGTAAAGCTCAATTCCCTTGGCAAGTTTCAGTAGCTTTCATTCAGCATGTATTTAGAATAATTTCCCTTGGTTTTTGGGTATGATATTTGATCCCAGAATCACACAAGGTCAGTTCATGTCAATTATGTACAAGTCAACCGTACTGAACTGTGTCCTTGTGGTAGCCTATGTAACTCATAGTGAAAGGTTCCATTCGAACATGTTGGGGGTGTTTATTGACATCTACTAGTGTGGGTCTGTGTGATAAAAAGCTTTATAGTGTGATCAGAAAGAGCTAGATTGTGAAAAACAAACAATTTTGGACTATGAAGTAGTCTATTTAGGGACATTTGCTGAGAAACAAATCTGTATGGGTAATCGCATGAACATCACGTTGTTTGGCGGTTTATATTCCAATGGTTAAATGCAATTATTGCAGATTACTAAAGCTTAATCATGGGGCGTTTTCAACAACGCTCGAAAGATATTTGCGCATTGAATAGCAAAATCTATTCAAAACAAAAAACCACTAAATCACTGATTCCGTCCGCCCCTCCCGTGTGACATGATGGGCTATTTTTACACCGTGCATAAGAGAACCGTTTAATTACAATGTTCTATTTTAAATTAAATAGTGGATTTCTTGCTTCCTCAGTGGGTTGCCAGTAAATAAACACGTTTGGCATGGTCGGAGACACGTAAAACAATCAAGCGATTTCCTTGTATTGCATCAACGAGAGGGTCTCATAATCTTGCGTCAACACTATCTATGCAATAACAGAAACTGATACCTGATGGAACGGTCAACATTCCAAGACTAGAGGTTAAATTCATACAGATGATAAACGTGTAAGCTGGTTCTTATTCAGATTAATAGAGTAGAAGTGTCCACATGGCAAATGTACCATGAAGAAATAACATTTTAAAGGTGATTGGAGCGCTATAAGATATTAGAATCCGACATGAGAGTGGTTTGTATGGATACCCCGGATGTACCCCTAATAACATTTGGCAATGACGATCTTTGGGGTGGGGGGGTGCACTTTTATCCCGTAAATCCCTCAATGCATTTTTGCCCACTTTTCCTTTTTTTTTTTTCCCTAAATTTAGAAAAGCGAAAAAGCAACGCGTTGTTTTTTATTTTCTGATTGATTGGCTAAGCACCGCGTTGCTTTCATTAGCAACGCAGTTGCTTTCATTATAAACGCGTTGTTTTATAGCAAATGCGTTGTTTCCTCACTGCCTGAAAGCAACGCGTTGTTTTCTGAAAGCACGCGCTGCTATAAAGTAACGCGTTGTGCGAATACGTTATTATTCCTTTAGCTGGCATAGGCGCGCCGTTTGCCCACCGATGGAGAGGCTAAAAGTCACTCACCCAGAAAGCATTAAAATCATCCATGTACAAGCATGCACCGTGGCGTAATCAGAGGGGGGGGGGGACCGGGGGCACGTGCCGCCCCGACCGAGATGTTTTGTCGGTACATAACGGTCCGTCGGTACCCTTTTTATAAAAAGCTTTGACGAAAGGGTAACAAAACCCTAAATATTCGATCAGCATGTTTATATACATATATGCGTAGCAAATAGAAGTAATTTCAGTCCCTCAAACCTATTCTCCCCTAAAATAAAAGTAGAATTCATGTTCATGGGTTGTATCTATTTTGACATTGGATGACGTAGCCTGTGCCCACCAAAGAGGCCGCACAGCAATCCCTGCAGGTCCTTCATAGGAAACACATAATACATCAAAACCTCTCTTCTTATAGTGATGAATGGCGCGGCTATTCAAACATTCCACGTGCATTTTTCAATTGGCATGGAATCAATTGTTAATAGACAGATGCACATTGCAATTTGGTATGTATGGACCGGATATCTTATCGGGTTATAAGTCATTCAAATAGAAAATCATCTACTTCCACGTGAAAAGTGTATGGTCCAATGAATACACAGTATAGGAACTCTGCGGGCACTGGGTTCAAAGAAATTAAACCTCACTATTAGCCAATTTAGCACCTTGAGCAACACTGTGTCTTTATAATAACCTCTGATTGCCTTCTAAATACCCATGGAACTTGATGTTTTGAATAGCCCCAATTCACCGTCGAACAAAGAAATCTTTAGGATGACATGTATTCCAATGTAGGACACCTGTATTACTGTTTCACAGAGCACTCTTGGTGGCCCGGGCTACGTCATCAAAAGTCAAAATGGATACAACCCATAACACGAATTAATACTTATATTTTAATAGGAAATAGGTTTATAGCCTGAAATTACTTCTATTCCGAACGGTCGATATATGTAATAAACATATGCTGATAGAATATTTAGGGTTTGGTTCCCCTTTAATGGTGTTTTTTTTTTGTGCACAGCGCGGGTGGGTGGGGGTGTGTGGGTGCATCCTCCTGCACATGTCAAGGTTCATCACCAAAGGTTAATCTTTAAAATTGCAAAATTTTTTATTTTTTTTACCTTTTTTGAAATTGTTAACCTTTCACAGGGATTGCAACAAAAGTAAGTCGTGCACTCTCATTTGTATTTGTTTATCGAGATAAATGACAAACAAGGATCACACCCCACCATTGACCCTATTGATCTCCAAAGTTTTAGCTAAAAAAAAATATGTTAGGACGGTGCAAAATTTTTTTGGTTGCAGTCTCTGAGGAAAGATTTACAATTTTGAGCCCATTTTTGAAGAAACGCAGCTATATTTAAGATTTAACCTTTCGTGATACCTTTGACATTTTGACGATTTTGTGTTAATCTCCATAACCATAAGTTGTAAGTAGTTAAAATATTACCCTTAAAATATTCATGAGATAATAGGCATTTGTGCTGTTACAGAACAAGGCCCCAAACTTAGCAATTTTAATGTCACTTGGGAATGAGTTTAAACTTATACTTAGCATGTAAAATTTAATAACTTATCTAAGTAACATAATATAAAAATATCACCTGGTTTGTGTGCATCCTGGTGTGTGTAGAGTTAGAAAGCACGAGAAATTCTAGAAAAATACTCAACTGAGTAGAAGCTGCTGGAAAGTATCAACGAAGTCATATAGGTGGCGCCCTACATGCATGTACAAGGCAGGGAGAAAAGGTGCTTTAAATCATACTACTAAGGAGAGATTCAAGGACAAACACCGCCGTACCGGGTATATTTTCGTTATCAGGTCAGTGAGCGCTTATTCAGCGCGTCCTACGCATTATATCCGGTCAGTGTCCGCGTATCGCCTGATCCATTGTACAGAGTCGGGTGTGATTCTTGCCTTCACAGAGTTTTGGGCATAAAATTTGGTTACTATACTTTATTATATTAAACATATTTGTTTTAATAAAGTAACGAACGCGTTTTGTTATTATGAATGACTTAGTGGTATGATAAAATTCTTTATCGGGTTCAGCATCGCTATGATACCGGGGGAACATACGCATGCAGCTTCGCGCATGGTAATGTCCGCCGTAGTCATAGCTCTGGCTTCACCCGATAAATACTTAGTATACCATGACAAGAACACATGGGAACCGTGGAGAGTTTCCAGAGGTTCAGGACTCATGATGTAATCTACTAATTTTAGTACAATGCACTCGCAGTCAGTGTCGTCAAAAGAATAGGGGGTAAACCCCCGACTGTTCCCAATCCGCCCCCAGTTCAAAAACGCGGGCCATGTTAGGAGCGTCCGTATCATAGATACACGCGGCCCGGATCAGCTTAACAGTTGAACAAATACTGACACAACCACAAGACTACGAATGACTTGTGGACACGAAAAACGAACGAACGAGTACATGGACTCATAAGACTGTGCTGGATCCTTCTAGACTGTTGAGAGGCTATATAAAGCAATTGAGGAAAAAGTTGCAGGCAGAAATATCATAACATTCATTACATCAAGATAAGGAAATACAGTTGCTCCAAGTTGATAGTGAATAATCACAGTCAATAGAACATCGGCTCCGTAGTGGACATTGTCATAGTAGTCTCAGCGCCATCGTTTTCGTCCCGCGATGTGTAGCCATCTTTCGGTTTCAGTATTTGGGCCCTGGTTATCCAAGAAAGAAGCTACGCACGTTTAGACTTTATATTAGTCGACCTCCGAGCTTCGGGAGTCATCAGGAGCTGGTTTTCTTCAGTAAGAACAAGTCGTCCGTGGAAACGTCCCACTATTGGAAATTGAAGTTTGGTATGCTGGATATTCACCAGGACTGATTGTAAGTTCTGCATCTTATGTTTTGCTGCAGCCCGCGTCGCGGCCACACAGGTAGTAGTAAATCTAGTAGTTCATTTTAGTTAACAACTTTATTATAGATGAATCTTTGTTATGATACCTAATCGATGTTGTTTTAAGAGAGTGATTTAAACACACAATTAAAATAAATACTCGGTTTAAATTTGTAATCAAGTTTACAGATGTATTGTCAGGATTATTCAGGGTTTGAATCCGTAGTTTAGAGGTGGTTTTGACTGGTTAGGTTGACAGTAAACCAGTGCGTCCGTGTCATTGTCAATTGCGCCTGAACAGGGATGATAAATTGAAAGCTATCAGTGATTTGAGCTATTTCCCATGCGATATTTTACTACTTTCCTTATCATCGGTTACCCAGAGGCGAAAGTTCTCTATGTTAGCATTTTGTCACGTATTGTAGTTATTATAGTTCTCCTAAAAAAGAAGGAACTTCCTTCGTTGTTAACAACAACAACCCAAAATGGCCGCTGCCAGTAGCCGGTCAGCGTCTTTGACAAGACGACGAAATTGCTGCATTAATACAAAATTTAGATTGCACAAAACACGAGGATTTGTGTCGGAGGGCTGTTGAACATCTTTCAGACTAATGTACCCGGGAAAAAGGAAGTTCTCTCACGAAAGCTGAAGCGCTAAATTGTGCCGACTTGGACGATTTGTTGTGGTGATTTTACTTGCTACTGGCTACAGGCCTACCACCCCTCACCCTTCGGGTTCGGGGTGGTAGGCCTGTAGCCAGTACCTCGGGAAAAATAGATTGCACTATTTCCCCTCCAACCATGTAGTATTTGTATACTATACCTTTTAACAAGACGAACACTTTGGGTACCTTTTTACAGCAGTCCAAGCATTTTTCATTTTTGACCCCTGTATTATGAATTTTCCCCCTCCTGGATTCCGCCCACACTTTCACGAGAGGCACCCCCGCTAAATTTGTTCATTAACCTTCAAAGAAGGCAAATCCACTGAGAAATTATGCTTTGCTCTCCACGGTCACGGAATTCCCCAAATGACCCAACTAAATGGTGAATAATCGAGTGGAAGAATTCGATACCAGCTGGTACAGGTGTAGAAGTAATTATAGTCCGGCGTACTCACAGTCCGGCTACAACGGTAGAGAATAGGACACTCAATTCTGTTTACTCTTCACGCAACATTAGTTTCACGCTGTATTCCGTTATCGTCTATGGAGCCCGGACTATGGCTCCTACCGGACTATAGTTGCTTTCACACAGGTGTGGCAGGAGATATAGTCCTCCGGGCTCACAGTCCGGGAACAATGGTGGACAATAGGGCATTCGATTCAGTTGACTCTTCACGCAACATTAGTTTCACACTTTATTCCGTTGTCGTCTATGGAGCCCGGACTATGATACCTGCCGGACTATGGTTACTTTCACACCGGCTGGGTAACAAATCATGGCTACCCTTGACGTGTATCGTTGGCTTGCACCGCCAGTACACATGTCGAACACGCGGGGTCGAATTCTTCTTATCGTTTCCAAACACTGTGGTTCTCAAATATGATCCAGCCAGAGATGGGTACAACGGAGTACCACATATAAAGATATTAATTTGATTTTCAATTTTATTTGAGAAAAGGTTTCTCTCGGGGAAAAGTACTTTGTTTATGATAAAAAAAGAGAGCAGGGGATTCCCTAGTGCTATGTTGAGATATGCACCTGTTGTTTATAACTAGATAGATTGCACAATAGGGGAAATGGGAATTCCCCAAGATGTAAACTTAGAAACTGAGTCAACTTGTTTATGCTTTAAGATCAAAACATATTACATGATCTGGGGATTCCCCATGAAGTTATAAATGTGATGCAATTCAGATGATGTAATTTTTGTGAAATCTGATTTGACAGTGCTAGGTTAAGTTTATGCATGATGATGATGTAATGATTATTGTTAGAAAGGGGAATCTAGCTGTGAGTAGTTAAATACCTGTCACTGGGAAGACTCGGGGGCCAGCAGTAGTAACCAGGAAGCTATGCAGTATAGTAATAGCTAGTTTCAATCTACAATAATGGTAGATGTGTTCTTGCATAGTGCCAGGATTTATAATACTTTGGAGACCGCCGGAGCATGAAAGCTAATTAAACTGTCTGTTGTCGTTTTTTAAGCCAGTTTTGGAATCAAAAAGGATTCCAGTTTGTGGTCCTATATGAGGACATTAGCGACAGACTGATGATGTTGGAATACCTGGATTGTATTGCAGAATATTAGTGTCGTCGAGGGAATACCCCGTCGTCTTGAACTGCTGGAAAAAATTACCCTCAAGACTCAGAAGATTCGCATGGAATATAGCAATGATATTTATGTGAACTTATGCGCTGTCATTTTGGAGTCTTCGCTGTGAGGGCATATCATCGTTGAACTGCAACGCTTTCAATACAGGGCACTAGAGAACTCTTAACTATCCAATCTAAACTAGTTGTGTGTAATTTTATTATGTAATATTGTTTTAAGACATACCAAATTCTTGAACCAAACCGATTAAAAATCATTAAATCTGTTTTATTATATAAAATTCAGATCATTTGTGCACAAGGCTCATTTATTTGTGTTTGTAAGGTATTTCTGACCTTTGACGTCTACGAGACGTCATAACAGTGGGCAGACTAAGAGATGTTCCATTGTCTGTGGTGCTGTTCCACAACCACAAGTAGTGTCCTGATCTGCTTCCAGGTAGCACCACTTCTGCAAGGAAATCTTAGATCGGCCAATTCTGGTTCTCAATCAGTTGAGGTATCGCCATGCAGCCAAAAGGAGTCAGCTCCAGGTGGGAGATGCGCACCGGGTTCAATACCAATAGATGTACTTGGTTTTGATGGCAAACTTCGTTCCACAAGGCGACCCTCTTAAGCTCTTTAGAGAATGTTTCAAGAGGTTGACTTTGCTTAAGAAATTCTGGATTTAAGGCGGTGTTGGCAGCAGGTATATGTCCAGATAAGTGTGCTCACATTAGATACTGGCAGCTACGCTCTTGCATGCTCGCTACCGTGCACTACGACGGATGTCTGGTAGATTAATTCCTGCTAGGACGTGTAAGTTTTCCGTTTCGTGTGGACGGAGGCACCCTGTGATAAGCTGGCAGGAAGGCATTTATGCTGAATCAAGCTTCTTGCTTGAGAGGATGAGTCGATCTTTCCCTTACAGGGCAAGCATTACACTGCACATAAGTAGCACATGGCAAGTGCCGTCGGTCTTAAGGTATGTGGGCGAGCATCCAATCTTGTGCCAGTGAGTTTGTTCAAGATTGTTATTGCGTGAACATTACTTTTTATCTCGTCTTCTCCGAATGCCGGGTCTTATTAGAGAAGCGGTCCAAGTGTAGAAAAGGGTTATCACATGCCTCCACAGGGGTGTTTCCAGAGCAGGTAAACTTAGCTACGTTGGCGTCACGGTTGCGAGATGGAACGCACACACCTGTGTCTTGGATAGTTGCGTAGGTGGTTTCCTCATATAAGGATGAGTTCATCCAAAAGCTTTGGAGAGTCTCATCCAAAGCTTTGGAGAATCTTGTGCACTAATTCCAAGATTGTCTGCAAAATAAAACGACAGGTTTCCGATCTAGGTTGGTCGTTGGTATAGATGTTGAACAGGAAGAGGTGCAAGCACCTCTCTTGTGTTAGTCCATGCTGAGCCTATGCCAAAGGCTTCTTCGCTCCTAAGTCTGAACAAAGAAGAACATCCAAGTTGCCAGCACATCCTTGATTAAGCTCAGTCAAGCGGAAAGTCCTTGGTGATTTCCAGAATAGTAAATGGAGTAGGAGCGGTGATTAACAGTGTCGTAGGCTGCTGAAGGTCGACGAACACAACTCCGGTTACCCAGCCCCTCTCGAAACCATCCTCCATATGTGGAGTTTAGGTTGAGACTTGGCGTGTTGTTGATGTCGTGGCGGAACGCGGTTCTGGTTGAGGTGTCGTCATCCCAGGTTGCAGATACAATGAGCAGGAGACGTCAAAGAGAGAGTGTGGTATGGCGAGGAGTGATATTGGTCTGTAGCTCTGAGATGTCGCCAAGGCCTATGCTTTTCCTGGTTGAGGTTTAGCAAATCGGATTTCAATTCGTCCATGTAAAGGGGCAAGTGATGACCAGGGTCGCCACTAAAACCGCTAACGGTCTAGTTTGATCTTCTTGGGCTTCTGCTGCACTTATATTTAATACAGTCTTGGGCAACTTGTGGGGCGTGACTTTGGCTGCTTTGGAGGTTATGTTGGATCCCCTCGGAGCTTTCGATGGGTACCACCATGTTTCTTGCTGTTATGGTTCATATCAGTGGATTCAAATGAAAAGATGCCAGGGTTTGATCTTTTCCTGGGAGATCCTCCCGAAATGTCCTCTCACATTAACAGTTGTTTCAGCGAAAAGGGATCAGCTTTCAAAACATGGGTCGAATTGATCAAATGAGCATTGGAGATTCGAGCAAACTAAAACTCACACGTGCATAACCTACGGAATAAAGCGCAACAAACGTAACAATGATAGATATAACCCACGCACTTGAACACCAAAGGTGAATGGCTAACGCGAATCCGCGGGATGCCAAAGTTTCTGTCGAAGTGCAAACCATAGACGTGGCCGATCCCTCACGCTTGCAGATATCCGATAAGATAGAATTAAACACATCCAAAAAGGAACTCCCCACCCCTGAAAATTTGTATAAAGTTCAAAACCATACATCGTATTATACAACTACAGGGTGAGTCAAAAGTTTTACACCGTTTTGTTTGAATTTTTCTTACAGCAGTGAAAAAAATCTGCCAAAGATACGGAGTACCACTTATAAAACTAGATGATTTCACCTACTAGAAAATTGAATTTTTGATTTTTTTTGAACTTTGCCATTGCCGAAGTTAATTGATATCTTAAAGATAGGTGCCCATTTTTTACTCGTCCACGGAAATCACATGTTGCTGGAATTGTCCAAAGAGACTTTGGATGAGTCTACCACAAGTACATCATGAATTCTTTGCTTGTTTGAAGCTTTGGTAACCTTCATCAAGAAAAATGGTTAAACTATTTATTATTCTGAAATTATAACAAATATGGAATCTTACCACCACCCACCACCCCCCCAATTTTGAAGCATTACTACAAATAAATGTTCTTATTGTTCACGATCTTTTCGCGGGAGGAAACTGAATGCAAATATGTAGGCAATCCTGCGCAATACAGCCGGCTGACCAATTTCCACCACTCCATTCATACCGATGGGGGGGCTATTTGGAGAATCAATATTTGAACATTCACACATTGTCAACACCATCCTGCCTGATCCCTTTGCATCTAAGTCCTTTCCTCTCCTTTCCTCCCTTTCTCTACTCCTTTTGTTGTCCTTTTCCCACTTTTCCGCTTTACCACTAGCTAAGCTTTATTCATTGCTAGGCCCAGGGGGTGGGGTTGGGGGGGGGGGTTTGGTGGGTGGGTGTACAATGCGTCCCTTTCCCTTCCCCTGTTACGCTACTGCCATGACTGATATGGTACAATATTACAACAACAGTTTGTTACAGATTAGGTATTAAGAACAAATACAAGAGCAGCATTTAGATGACAGTAAACTCAAGGCCTTTGCGCTGTGGCAGTGAAGAAGTACAAGCCGTGGTCAATATGGTTTTGGCGGCTTTTCGTTAATTTACAATATCTGGCAATATGCGAAAAGATTCAAGATTCAAGATTCAAGATAAAAAGGTAAACGTTAGTAGATTTTTTTACCAATGATAGTTAAATATAATGAGCTATTGTTTTCAGTATCCAAAAAACAATATCTAAACTTGTTAAATATTTTAAAAGATTTTCTGAATCGAGTTGTAAAAACTTTTTGACTCACCCTGATAATTCGAAGCTGATGCTTAGTATTTTGAAAACCATATTTATGGCGATATTGTTACGTTTACCCACGTACTTGGCCGAACCCGCCCCAGGATTTAAAAGTTGCCAGTAAACCTATAGAGAAAGAGAATTACTCATGCAAGACGAAGAGTATTGCACTGGTTTTCATCTTTAACATGATTATCAATAGGGTACACTTTAAATTATGGGATGAGTTGGTCCAAGTGGGCATAACTTAACATACAACGGTCCTGTAAGTATGATTGCTGTTTCTAAAATTGAAAAAAATGTTGGGTAAATTGAAAGCAGTGTTTGAAAATTCGTACACTGGAAAAATACGAAGGGTTGTGGTAAAAATGGGTGCCGACATTTAGCAATTGCGTGTCCACTTTCGTGTCTGCGAGAACCGAATAGTACCCGACCACAAAACGTTCAATTTTTTTCGCTAGGTTCTATAGGTTCAGCCCAATGCCACACATATTTCGAAACAACACATGTAATGGCCCTCTGATGCAAAAACCTCCGTAGAAAGAGCTGTTCATTGTAAAAAATAAACAAGATTGCACTATGAAGTAGTCCATTAGGACATTTGCTTCAGAAACAGACCATTGTGTGGGTAATCGCACGTACATCAGGCTTATTGAACGGTAATTCCAATGCTTAAATGCATTTTTGCAGATTACTAAAACTTAATCATAGGGCGTTTCAACTCGAATGATATTTGCGCCTTGTATTGCAAACCTATATTCAAAACAACACAAAATCAACCAATACCGCCCTCCTCCATGGTGAAATCATGGCTATTTTACACCTGGGCATAGAGACCGTTTGTATGTAATCAATTTGTTATTTTATGTTATAATGATTTCTTATTGCCTCAGTGGGTTTCAGTAATGATCAACCGTTGGCATGGTAGGTAACCACGAAAACAATCAATGCGATTTCTCTTGGTATGCATCACGAGATTTCAATAATATTGCGTCAACACTACTCTATGCAATAACAGAAAGTATAATGATGGGAAAGGTAAGACATGCCAAGACTAGAGGTAAATACATACCCCAGGGAAAGGGTCATGAAAGAATAAACAACATTTTAAAGCTGAGGACGAGCTCTCTCATATAATTATATCCGAATTGAGAGTGGATTGTATGGATACCCCGGATGTACCCCTAATAACATTTGGCAATGACAATCTGGGTAGGGGAGGGGGGCACTTAGATTCTTAAATCCATTGCCACTTTTCCTAAATCAGAAAAAGCGAAAAAGAAAGCATTGCTGCAGCGGGTGCTTAAACAACGCGTTACTTTTAGAGAGTACTTAAACAAATTTATTTTTTTTAGTTTTCTGATGGGTTGGCTAAGCAGCGCGTTGCTTTCATTACCAACCAGTCGCTTTATTAGCAATGCGTTGTGTATTAGCAATGCGTTGTGTAAGGCACTGCATGAAGCAAAGCGTTGCTTTTTTCTTTTCTGATTGGTTAGGCAACGCCGTTGTTTTCTGAAAGCAGCGCGTTGCTAATAAGAGTAACGCGTTGTACCATATACGTTATGATCATTTTAGCTTGAATAGGCGTTGCCGTTGCCCCAACGCTGGAGATTTCTATACACTCAGAAAAGCATTTTAAATCATATATGGGTACATGGGTATTAATACACTTCAAAACCGCGTTGTTTAAAAGTTTAAAAAAGTTGTTCAAACGTTGAACTGACAAAGTTGTTCGATTCAAACGTTAACACGGTTTTGCATGTATAGAGTTTGTAATTGAGATGCAATCTCACACTTAGCTCATAATCATTGGAAGCCTGACAAACCTTTTTCTATCTGACAAGACTGGGCTGGGCAATAGTTCAATGGGTTGTACGGACATAGATAATGGTGATAATCGGAAAGGGAAGAATTCGATCCCGCTGGTACCGGCTAGGTAACAAATCGGGGCTACCCTTGACGTGTATCGTTGGCTGCAACCGCCAAGTATTCAAAGTGTCGGTAGCCACTTTTCGTGATGAGTTCAAACCATAAAAACAATTTTTCCATCATAAAAAGGAAATGATGGTGGCTGTACGCTCATGGTTCTTCTAACAAACAACAATATGTTGAATTGTAGCATATTTTAAAAGCCAGAACTTATATTCCACCTGTAGGTAATCGTTTTCGCATCGTTTATTTATGAAAGTTTATTATGAAATTTAATCCTTCTTCAAGAGTAAAGCTGTACAAAATGTGAAAAACCTGTTTTTAAGGTCTAACAATTATTTTACCGTTCTCCCGTATCAGAAACTGCAATAAACTGGAGATATCTCTCGGATTGAAAAAACAAAAACAAAAACAAAAAACAACTGAGATGAACAAAATATTTGAGAAGCTTGGTCTTTTCTTTAAGTGATGTTCAAAACGATTACTTTGTTGAGATTTAATATTGAAAGAAATTCGTTTTCGATTGTACCATTTTAGACAGCCTGTATAAGACGATGTATTGTTGAACTTTGGACAAATTTCAGAGGTGAGGAGGTGCTTTTTGTATGTTTACAGTATGTCTTAAAAAGCTAGTAATCGGCAAGCCATAGTTCATCAACTCTTTCAATCCGTCATACTTATAGGGAATATCAAATCAGAGTATTAGACGTTTTTCTTTTAGGCCGATTAAAAGATCGGTTCGAAAAAAAAAACATAACTTTGTTTTTTTCAGTCAAGATCTAATAATTTGTCAGTGTCACAGTGTGTGGTGTTTATGTTTACTACGCAATTATTAAATAAAACATTTCATGAAATACTAAATGAAACTATGATAGAATAAACTTAAGACCCCTAAGCGGAAATGGGAGACGGATGAGGGAATATACGCAATTTTTGTTTAAAACATTGTTAGTATACGATAGAAGCATGCCTTTTCTGAATTAGCAAAAAATTGGGGAATTGAAATTTATTCATAGTTTACGGACTCAAAATTACTCGAAACTAGGAAAAGGGGAAAATATTTTCGTTTGGCATCATTTCTTATTTGGTAATATTGTATAAATTTGTACTTGAGTATGAATTAAATGGATTGATATGCATCAAAATTTCTTTAACACCGGGCTTCTTTAACAATACTTACACACTCTTTATCATATAAAATCATAAGGACACTGAGTTGTTGTATTAAATATTTGTCGTCTGAATAAGTATTGTTCTTGATGAAGCTATGGCACGCTCCACGTATCAAATAATGGCGAGTTTTCCCGCGCGCGCATGTCGAGTTTTCCGCGCTGTGGTTATCAAGTTTTCCTCGCCATTAGGTCGAGTGTTGCAGCGTTTATGATGTCGGTTTACAGCTTATACAGCGCTATATGTCCAGTTTGCCCTCTATACATCGAGTTGTGTTCTGATATGTGAGTTTGACATACATCATGTCCAGTTGCAAACTATTTTTTTTACAACATGAGGAAAAATCGAACATGAATTTTTTGGTGTAGTGTAAAAAATCATGTTCGAGTTTGCTCATGTTGAGAAAAAAATCATGTCGAGTTTGCTATGTTGAGAAAAAATCATGTCCAGTTTTTTTTTAATTTTGGATTTTAATTTGTATTTTAAATGCAATGTTGAAAAAAAATCATGTCCAGTTTTTAAAACTCGGCATGATTTATTCTGGACATGATTTATGAAATTCGGCACATAGAGTACAAACTGGATAGGCAGCGATGTAAACTCGACATAAAACGCGGGTAAGGGTAGACTCGATATACAGCGCATGAACACTCGCCATGATTTTGATAGTGAGCGTGCCATATGAAGCTATTGTTGTTTGTTCGAGTATCATTTTAATTCTAATTTTTAGACATGTAGTGGCAACAGGTGTTTCAGTACACACATAAGTCTGCTATACTAACTGAAGGATTATTGAATGGTTAAGTCGGAACATTTTTATCCTTTTGGAGAAAGTAATTCTATTTAACTATAATATTAAAACAAAGAGCCATACAAAAACGAAGCGGAAGTCCTTACCTAACCAAAATTATGGAATGCATTATAAGTACATGTATGTTGGAATTTATGTTGATTAACGAAAATATTTTAATGTGCGATAAGTTGTTAAATGTGGTTGTACGATTTATGTTGTATTGGTTATCTACTTGATATTAGAGGCCTGGCCACTTGCACATACAACCCACCAAGTACCCGTGGGGAAAACAAAACTTTGCGGTTTTTTTGATGGTAGACCCAATAATGCATGTGCAAAGACATATCAATTACTCTGCTACTAAAAAAAGTGGTTAACCATAAAACGGCGGTTTTTTTTTTATAATCTTGGAATTAAATGGATTCGAGTGCTCAAATTCAGGACGGCACTGAGAAAATACGGACTTTCATTGTATCAAAATCGATACTACTTCCGGGTTAAATCAGGGGGGTTCCAAAGACGATTCGGAAAAACCCCATAAGATGGTGTTTGTTTTATATTATATTAGTCAGTTGTAATTTCACGATTCTTTATTTAATACCTTCGTCCATGTACAACCCTGGAAAGGGGACTCCAAAAAGACGCAAGTGTGTTTCTTTATTTTACCAAAAGAAACTATGTGTGGGACATTAAATTGGTGTGAAAGATTGTGCGAATGATTTTGGCATCCGATTGATTTACAGGGGTTGTTATTGCAACGTTGGTTCTGAAACATCAGATGTAAATGGTGCTGAAGGCCATGCAGAAACTTGGTGTCCGCATTGAAAGATTGGTCAAGGTTGTTGTGGTGTTGAAATAAGTTTTCTTAACAAAGACCTCCCTATTTTGCCAACTGTATATGATTAGGTAGGCCATTTGCGAAATATACGGGTGTTTGGTTATGTACTTCCTTATTTCCCACACACCATTATGTATTGTATGCAAAATGCCACGAATTGCATTATCCTTTAACGAGGTCTGCACAAATAAAGTTCTCTCTTTTCAACATAACTTTTTTAGGACACTAAACGTGAAAATCGACAGTTTTCACAATGTCTATATCGTTTAGTGGTAAATCTCATGCCTAGATAGCGAGATGACCGGCTTCGAGACCGTGTTCGCCAGTTTCTCAGAGCCTCTATCTTAAACACATTTTCGGGTTGTATCATTTACTTGATGCTCGCGTGCATTGCATTGAGTTTCGCTTCGTCATAGATTCTTCTAGAATCATTCATATAGGCCCACCCTTCTGAATAAAGAGAGAAATACATTAGCGCCCATTTCTCCGATATACACGTAAACACAGGCTCTGTGGTCCAGTGGTAAATCTCACGCCTAGATAGCGAGAGGACCGGTGTGAAAGTAATCATAGTCCGGTAGGTATCATAGTCCGAGCTCCACAGACGACAACGGAATAAAGCGTGAAAATAATGTTGCGTGAAGAGTCAACTGAATCGATTGCCCTATTGTTCACCATTGTTCGCGGACTGCGAGCCCGGCGGACTATATTTCCTGCCACACCGGGTTCGAGATCGTGTATTTTACGTCTTTATTTAATTCAATGTTCGCCAGTTTCTTTGACCCTCTATCTAAAGATATTCTCCAATATGTGCTAAAAGTTTTTGAGTAAAAATCACACCTTTTCAACATTTCCAATATCTCGAAAAGTAATATCTTTTTTTAAAGAAATGTTAAAATCGTTCCTAGATAAATTTGTCTTGTTTACGATAAATAACATAAGAAATCATGAAAGTTCAAATTGCTTTTGTTACGCTCTATAAAAAAATTGGGACAAAATCTTTTTTTTTTTTAGTATTTTTCTCAAAACACGGCAAGTTTTCACTAATCTGATGTCAAAATCAGATCCATCATCCAATTTACTTTCTAGAAATGTATACTTTTACATACTATAGTCAAATATTTGCAAAGTTGCAAGCCAAAACAGATCGGAAACTCAGGGTTAACGCTGTCCTTAAGCAAACGAAAAACGGTTACACCTTTGGTTCATTTTATTGGTAATTTTATTTTCGATTCAATTTTAAAAATAACACTTCACCTTCAACACGACCCTTCTTCTCTTCTCAATTTTGTGGCTGCCATCCCCCTCCAGGTTGCCCTAAACGCTTTTAACCCTCGTCCAACCAAGGGTTTTTGTACTACGTTCACGACCAAGGGGGAGGGGTGGTTAACCCCCCCCCCGATTTGTTTCGTAATTAAACGACAAACATCATCTTGTTTGGTATCAATGAGTAGCTACATATGTCCTTTCTTCAAATCAAGTACAAACATATCAAGTTTTAGCAACATGACGTCATAGTGACGTCATAACTGAGAGCTTATTTTTACGCAAATTTGTAAGCAAATCGCCAAAATCGAGCGGTGGTGGTGGGGCGGTGGTAACCATTCCCGTTGGTTAATTTTGTTACAAAAATATTTAATGAAGACGATGGATAAAATATACATATATATAATATATAATATACAAATTCAAAGTACACACACACGTGTCACACCTAATCGGTATAATCACAAATACGACCCCTCATTCCTCCTCCTCTTTTCCCTCCTGCTTTTCCCCATAATCATCTTCATCATCGTACCTCGCCCGGATCCCCGGTGGAAGAGACTAATTTTATCGCAGCGGTGAGGAATTTGG
>JAMKCH010024176.1:0-34108 GCA_023653785.1 Ophioderma brevispina | reverse complement strand
TACATTTTTTTACCAGGTGTAGTCTACCTTTGCCAAGTGCTGGTCCATTTTGGACCTATGACCCAAACTATGTTCTAACCAAAGCAAATATACCTAGATAAGTCATAGATTTTTCCCTGAAACGTGGCTAATTCAGGTGCCCAAAAGTATTAAATGAGGCATATGCACTTCATTCTCATAGTTTTGGCCCAAACCATTTGTTTTGCATATCATCTTATTTGGAACTTCCTTCATGCATACAACTTGTCTCCATTTTCACCAATGAAACAGAGCACAAACACCTAAGCATTATAAAGAAGATAATGAGAAAATTATGCACGCCTCTGACAATGATTTAAGAGTTTACTTGCAATATTGAAGTATTAAGATATCAATTTAAGCCAGCATTATACACACCACAGGTTTTGGTGGTTCTTATCTCGATATTATGAAAAATGGCAAAAGTCCCCATCTGCAATAACTGCCATTTGTTCAGTTGTGTTCTTTATTAATGTTATTTCTGCCAAATCTAACACCTGGCAAGCTATTGCAGATGGCAGTGCGGATTTAAAAAAGGCCTGTCAGCAGTTTCAGGGGGGGCCCCTTTACGTGCAAGAAATCTCGCACTTTAGTCGAACTAAGGTTGTCCAAGGGGGCCTAGAGAGCAAATTAGGGGGGGCCCTGTCAGCAAGCTGCTGACAACTGCCTGACTCTTAAATCTGCACTGGGCATATGTTGTCTTTTTTTGCCCTAACCGCCATTGATATCTTCATTGTAACAAACTTTTTCAATTGTATTTTGAGTCCTATATTGCATCTTTTCTAACAAATTGGCTGAGAATTGCCTCTCATAGGATCTTATTAACCTGTGTCCCTTTAAAGACATTCATCATTTATGCGTCATTCTTTGGTCAAATATTTCCAAGGTGGGTGTGCGCTATTCAACAATCGTCCACAAAAATAAATCAAAAGAAGGGGATAGGGAACTTACCAATGAGATAGGCGACAACTTGCTGCAATTATGAATAAGTTGTGTGTAGTTTGGAGAAAACCTTGCACCTCTGATCCGTGCGGAGTTGTGGGAAACTTAAAACTTGGTGCCTGCCATGGCTTGGTTCGTCGATGCACCACTATTTGTAATGCATACTGTGAGGTGTTGGTTTGGAATAATTACTGTCATCTGGCATTTGAGCGAAAAGAGCGCTGACGGGGGAAAGTGGGGACGTGTTTAGCAATTACGGATGGGGCCCGTCCTCAAGTATAAATAACCGTTTGCCAGATCTAAAATTGGTAGGAGAAAGTTCAAAGTACTCAAGTTTTTGTCTAAATTTAATACAGAGGCAGTGAAAGCTTGGTGAATTTAGTATAAAAGATGGCAGTGTCATTGCCGTTGTCAAGTTATAGTATTGCCACTGACGTCATGGTATCAGTAAGACTTACAACTAAGTCAATGCCGTAACCAGACCTTTGCAAAAGGGTGGGGTAGAAGGGGTTGCTGAGATATTTTACTGCCATGATATGATGTGTGATGATGATTATTGCTATTAATGAGCTAATTGAATAATTTATGCAAAAACTGGAACATTTGTAAGGGTTATAGTAGAGGTATGATGGTAGGGTCATGGGACTCAATCACATGTGAGCTTATACCTAGAGCTTCCATGCACCCATTTTGCTCATGGAAGGTGTGTATTGCGATAGCAAATTTGCATAATTATGCCAAAAAAAATTGAAACATATTAGTTTGCACTTCAACTTCTGTGATTCTTCACTCAAATGTCCCCAGACGATTGTGAAAAGCAGGTTAGACTGTGATAAAAAACACCTGTTTTTAAGTAATATTGGTTTTCCAAAAGTAAAGCAAAAAATGTGTGCAGTATTTTACTGGACACTTCACAGTGTGTATCATTTAAATTTTACTTTATATTTGGCAGTATTTGGCCACCCAATTCATATTAGTACAGTTTTACCCAAATTGGATAAACACATAGCCTATACCAGAGGGTGTATTGCGTCAATCCCACAATGCACCAGGTTTTTGAAATTCACTCAAAGGGTATGTGATCCCACAAAAATCTTATTCTTAACACATAAAAAACCTTGACTTTTACGCTCTTATTGGCCCACCAAAGAATGTCGTAAGGGAATTTTTAGCCATGACCAATGAAATTGTCTTGTGGTTCTTAAACTTTGGAAACATTTAATCCCTAAGTACTGACATGTGTTTACGTTTTTTTTAGTACAGTATAGGCCACAGTGCCAATGCCTTATGGGTGGTTCCCAACACCCTCGGCTAACGCTATCAAACTTGGGTAAATGGAGCAAAGATTGGATGATTATAATGTCCCACACGGCAGAAATTGTATTTAAGGGATTTCCCCCAAAAACTCCAAGTAGGCGTTATTGTGCCATATCATCAACTGGAATATATATAAGAAGTAACTCGCAGCATGGTAAAATCTCACGAGCTTTAAATTGTTACACATATAAATGCTGACACTGAGATTTGTAACTAATGCCACAAAATCCACATAAAAATAACACTCTTTTTTCTCTTCTTTCAGTTGTGAAGATTATTTTATGCACATTTTTCATCACATCCATGCAAAGCTTTCCATTAGTTACAAGATTTATATTGAACATCAGTACAAATTTGAGTCTATTTCATATTTGTCTAATTACCCTGTTCGTATAAGGTGTAGGACCTGACCCCATTCTCTCGCCACTTATATTCTACACATTTGTCAGGAGAGATTCTCCAAGTGTACCAAAATACCACATGCTACTATAGAATATTTACCCTAGGGTTACATTATGACCCTGGTCTTTCCTACTGTTATTTTAATGTACTTTATCAAAGGTCATTTTTTCAATCTTATACTGAACTTACTATAGTTTTGGACCAATTAGTTGGGGCATTTTGTTTGTCAAACGAGATTGTACAAACCCCTCAAAAGCAGCCACTGTAGATTACCTGCATACGCTCCCTAAGATATAGTTCTTGATCTCGTATTTTAACCCGCTCTGGTCATGTTTAGGCAGCAACACCCGGCATTTTAAAATAATCATGGGAATTTACATTTGCGATTCCATCTCGCATTTGACGATTTCCTATATTCATGCAATCGAAACGAGGCAGACGCTCATTCATGCGCGGACCCATGCAATATTGCAATGAAAACCAAGACTAATATTTGCTTTGTTGACCAACTCAGTTACAACGCGATCTTACAATAATTAAGACATCATATGACGACGGGCAAAATAGAAAGAGGGGAAAAGTATGTGGTGGTTGCGTTCTGAAAGGAAAGGCCTGCGAGGGGCCTAGCATGTGGCATTCACTGTGGGGAGATAGATCGATAATGCCTAACACCATACGCATATTGTGATCTTTGAGATAACTGACCTGTGAATAAGCGTGCGGCTTAAGTGCCAGTCAATTAGAACAAGAAGGTCATCATCACGCATACACAGCCAGATTTTATGTGTGGGAGCTTACTTACTACTTTGGTTACTCTATGTGCTGTTAGCTGTATTCCAGGGAACCTCCTTTGATGCATTATTGTGACAGTACCTGCAGCGAAGGTTACAAAGTACAACAGGCCACTGGGTGACATAAAGCTATGGTTTCATTAACCATCCTATAGTGTACTCTGCAGTTGCCCCTGTAGGTGACGAGAGGTACCCATGAGGCACCAGTAGTGGCCTCTGCCAGAAACTCATGATGTACAATCCAGGACGTCGCTATACCAGCTACCCAATGGACAACACTTACTTGGCACACAGAATGCATAACATACCATGCATTGTTGTTTAAAGGGGCATTTCATGATCCACAGCCTCGTTCCCCGACTTACTTAAAAAAGTTTGAGATTTTGTATATTATTGAACTTTAACATCAGGAGTAATCCATGTGTACCAATCTTACAAGCAAATTCAGTTGTATATGTAAGAAAATTTGCAATTCCCTATTTTTCTGGCGTAAACAGGACAGAGATAGCATAGTGGCCTAGGACCATGGGAAACAAGCATTGCTCATAACACAATAACCAAACAAGGTCGCGATCAACTAAACAGTTGTGAATAAGCTTTTCTCTAGGGTATTTCGTGAATCAATGAATACATTAGGTGTGTTGGATGGATCATGAAATGGACCCTTTCTAATCTTTTTGCATTAGTTCAAGTTTTAATATGAAATTGTATGAGGTCTTAACAAACATCGCTCTCACCTCGCAAAACAAAACAAAAATGGTGACCAGAATTTGGCCAAAACTATGATATATGCCATAGAGGCACTGTGATACTTATGTGGGATATCATCACAAGGCTCCAGACCAGAATTGTAAATAACAGAGAAAAAAAAAATTTACTAGAAAATACTGATAGGCTTAACAGGCTTACTTTGCTATGATTGAAACTACAGGTGCTGCCATTGTTGTAGGTTAACATATTGTGTTGTGTACCTAAGGGGATGAACTAGCCCACTTTTGTGGCCGCAATGTGAGGGTACCAACATTGGGAGGTACCTCCATTGCTAGTCCATAGGTACTTCTAAGGTACTTCCATGAAGAAAACTGTGTGTAGTGGGGTTAAAAACAGGAGAGCGACAGAGGCATACTGTCACAAAAATGTGACCAGAAACGACGTGATCAATACTGCTCAGGATGAAATCGGGTCTGCTTTGTGCCCTCGCAAACGCGTGCCCTTGTATACAAAGTCACAAGAATCGTGTCGGACATTGCGCCTCTAGTCTTGTTTTCGTAGTTCGATTTTCCCCCTATTTGTGTGGTTGAAAGTGTAAAATAAGCTGGGAAAAGAGCCAGTAATGTACTCAACTGATGTAATCACCATGTGATCATTGGATTCTCTAGCAATGGCTGAAATGTATGACCTTATCAAATTTGGAGCAATAAATTATAGAAGAGGGTGGGTTAAATAAATGGCGGTTGTAACAAAACAGTTTGTCCTATGCTGACGGATATTGATTTGACGCCTTGCGTTCAATGCTGTTTGCTTTGTACATTTTCCCACCTGAAATTTATTGAGGCAAATGAGAGAAGTGTGCAACTGTGTAATGGGTTAAATACAAAACTAAATTTGTAAATGAAGCATGCTTAATTAGCAGCCACTGTACCCACTAAGGTCAGTCACCTTTGGCAAGAAGTTTTTATTGGTTTGAATATTTTTATTTTAAAAAAAACTCAATTAATAATTTGTTGGACAATGGTCTTACCGAAAAAAATTGTAAACCAATCCCATAAATTTAGCGCCAGACTTGGCTGCAGTTAGAATGAACTTTTCCCCACATATTTTGGAGTTTCATAGGTCTAAGATTGTTTTAACAGTTTTAACAAAATGGGATCGCGTCAACATTGCGTTCTGATCTCGTTGTTATCATTGCGATTTTGCCTATATTTGTGTGGTTGAAAAGTGAAAAAAGCTTGGAAGAGCCAGCAATTTATTCATCCAGTGTAATCACCCATGTGATTATTAAATGCTATTATAGCAATGGCTGACCTAATAAAATTTGCAGCAATAAATTATAGAAGTGGCTCAATAAATGGTGGTGTAACAAAAACTATTTTGTACTATGTTGACAGTGATATTTATTTGAATGCACTGACACTTACCATTCATTGCTGGATATATGTAATTTTTTCCACCATAAATTTATGGAGGCAAATTAGAGAAGCGTGCAACTGTGTAGTGATTAAATGCAAAAGCTAATTGTGAATTAACAGTCAGTCTACCATTAGCGAAGTCAGCTATGGCATGAAGTTTTTATTAGTTTGAATATTTGATTTAAACAAATCGATGCTTTACAAATATTTAAACAAGAATCTTGGAACTTCCAACAGCACTCACTGAGAAATTTATTCAGCATAATTGCATTTTACCCTTAACATTTACTCTGTATCATGCGCTTTATTTATCAGTTAATAAGGCACATGAAGGAATAAAGCACATGATATAGTGTAGGTATGAAGGGTATAAAGTAATTACACTATTTATTCATTTAGGTATTCACTTGTTTTTTTGTATGCTCTCATGTTCGTGAAAATTGGATGTACAGGTTTTTTAAGTAGTGGTCCTCCAAAAAGGGGTAGTTAACTTTGGTGATGTAATTAACAATTTACATTTCTTAAAGGTCCATGGTCCGATCGCTAATAGCCTCGTCCCCAAGGACCCCAGATTTTACCGGAAGTGGTCAAAATTTTGGTATCAGAAGAAAGCTACTATTTTTCTCATTAACCCTGTGAAATTTTAGGGCTAAATGATATTTAGTTTGGATGTTATGATTTAAAATATGATCCATTTTGGTCGACCAATATTAGTTTTACACAGTACTCCATGGGGATTACAAAATCACCTTTTTAGCTGTCACTTCAGAACGGGTTGAAATATCTTGAAACTTTCAGTGCAAAACTTTACAGATGGGGTTTTCGGGTGAAGGCCATTCTATCAAGATGAAATATTTATAGGCTTAAATCGGGTCCTCCCCCTTTAAGATGCATTAAAGGATCAGTTGCAATGGTTAACAGCAAAATAATTCTAAATATTTAACCTGTCTTCTGTCATCATTCTAATTAAGCTTGAAGTCTTTGTTACTAATTGTCATACCGTTTGTTTTCTGTTTTATCCACATGTGATGTTGAATTCTACCATTGAATGGCTGTGTCATTAATAGGTAAGTGAAAAAAAAATATAAAGTGTTTGGAGAGACTTACCTGTAAAAATCAATGGATAACACTTTCTAATACTTCAGGTCATGTCGGTTTCCTTTTAGACAGGTCAGGTCAGGTGTCCTTTTAGGGCCTGCTCCTGGGAATCCTGGTAACCAGTACTACCTGTCCAGGGCCGAGTTGTCGGGGCGGCTAAACTGTCACCCCCCATGATTTTCTAAAGATATCTGATGAGGAGGGTAGCTGGTTACCTGGATAATGAAAAGAAGATCACCTACAAGGGCGTCAGCACATGCTGGAAGCTTGGCGTCCCCATCCAGCACATGCTTGCCTTGTATTGTGGGCATATTTGCCCAAAGGCTTAATGCCCCACCGGCGAAAACCTGTGGATTGCGTCAGGAAGGGCATCCGGTCATTTACCTTTTGCTCCAATAAATCCTCACACAGCAGTATTTTTGAGTGTGAGGTGTATCCGGCCACCCCCGTTGACGGGGACAAAACCGGATTTAAAACTTTGGTTTAACTAACTAACTAACTCAAATGTTATTATTATCATTTACACACAAGTTAAGGAGACATTGCACAAGATTAACACTAAAACATGTTAAAACAGGTGTTTGTGTTAATGATTATTAACACTTTAAGATGATAGTGAAGGTTAAAATAATGGGTACCGATTTTATTACCCATTCTTTTGTTATAATCTCCAACGGCTGGACCGATTGGAACTCAAAATTTGTGATCAGATGTTTTGGGCATATGAGGGAGAAACCATTTAATTAAAACTAACTGCACAAATTAAAATTGCAAAAATTAATAACACTACAATGTCCACAAACAGTAATCTATTTTGAAGTTGCCATAATAATCGTCAAAAAAAGAGGCAAAGATATTGGGGTGAATGAGTACATACCCCTTTCAGATTGGCTGTTTTCCTTTAGAAAGTAGGCTAAGAGGCTTATTGCCGTCCTGGCCGCATGGTAAGTGGTCAGAAGTCACCAACTTCAAGAATAAAAGACGTAGCACAAGCATGACGAAGGCCCTGACTTGCTAAACAGGACACTTCTTGAAAGGATACCGTGATAGCTTTCAGATTTGCCTATTCTAAGAAGACAGATTTTTTCATCGCCTGTGTATCAAATCTTACCTTGCTCAAAACTGCAACTAGAACGAATGCCCTCAAAAGTTATCCATAGGTGTAAAGAAAGACAACCCGATCACCGATGTATCAAACTTGTTTCCCTTCGTGAATCATGTAACTTTGTTCAATTGATGGCTAAAAAGCTAGAGCCATATATTGATTATTCTAGTCTAGCGAAGCAATATTTCTCGTTATTCCACCAACCTGGTTCTTGTCAAGTTAAATTTTGTAAAATCTGTCTCACTTTTGACTTCTAGATGGAGAAGAAAATGCATACTCAATTCTTTGATTGAAACCTACACAAATCTCTTTGATGCGTGTTCTATCTACCCAGGGGCTGTTGTTCTGGCGTGATTATTCGTTTCATTGTGGTCTAATATCGATCAGCTGAAGATGGCGACTTTTTTCACTTCTTTGCGTAACGCCAGAAGTCATATCTTTACATGTGCAAAGGTCTCACTCCATCCCATCTTTTCGCCGATCATATTTGTTTCAACCCAGTTGGAGATGTTCTATCACAACATGATTTGACGGGTCGTATTGGCAAAAAAAAAGTGATGCGAAATCTGTTTCGCTCGTGTACTTTTTGTATTGTCTGCAAAATTGATTTGAACAACCTGTCTGAACAATCAACAGAATGGGGAAAGATATTTCTTGATAAATGGCATTCGATTAATGTGTCCCCTACCTTAGTTATCAGCGAAGGCAATCAATCATTGCTGAAACGAGGTTCGTGTACAGCACGTTTGAATGCCATATATGAGTGGTGGTTTTAATAAATACCTATATAAATATCCTGTGTGATTGGGATTGGACTTGGAATTCCACGGAACATGCCAAATTTTCCAATTCCTATATGGATAGTAGACAAAGAAGTCATTGCACATTGCTCGCTATACATTTGCAAATTGAACTTGACTAGAAAAAGTCTTATGAAATGATGTCAACTCCCAGCAATCGCCATGATTTCCATCCCTTTTACTTCTTCTTAGCGTGTCCACGATGTCATTGGTAATGCTTGTGGTGGTGTCAGGATTTATTCAACTGAGAAAGCTGATCCATCCGGGGCCTCATGTATCCATGATATGACGCTCCTAACATGGCCCACTTTTTGAGACTGGGGGCCGATTGGGAACAGCCAGGGGTGTTCAAACCCTACTCTATGGCGCACACATGACTGCTATGTACATGTACAGGTTGTGATCTCTGTTACCCGGGAACTGACGGCTTAAGTCCCCTCCGAAAGGCCGGGAATGCTTTCATGATTCTGTGCCCAATTTCCCAGTGACCCTGGAGGAGAGTGGTATTCTGTTATTTAATCAATACTCGTAGACAATTAAATCCAGAATTGAGGACCCAGCACTTGGACCCCAAATCGGGCTTCGAAACCTGGGATTTTCTTTGAAGATTTGCGCCACAGGCAAGCCCACTACCGCTATGCCACGCTCTCCCTTTTACTGACCAGTGGTCATTTGCTTGGCTATAGAAATGCACTGTAAAATTAAGTGTTGTTTAGGTTTTGTTAACATTATTAAACACCTAGACGCGTTTACACGAAACAACAAAATAAAATAACCAACTTTTTGGTCAAAATGTGGGTATTTTTGTAAAGGTAGACCACTGCTCCTTTTTTTTTTGTTTGCTGTATCCACAAGTCCTTGGTAATGGCTTTGGTGGTGGTGTCCAGATTTATTCAGCTAGGTTTGTTGGCTGATTTCCGGGCCGCGTGTATCCATGATCCGGACGCTCCTAACATTGCCGCGCTATTTGAGGCTGGGTCGGATTGGAACAGTCAGGTTTTACACCCTACTTATTCGACACTGACTGCGATTGTACCTGTACAGTGTGGACTCTCTTTAACACGGGACCCGCCGCTTAAACGTCCCCAATCCGGAAAGGACGGATGCTTTCATGATCCATTGCCCAATTCCAAATGAACCATGTAGAGAGCGTATTCTTATTTTCAGCCTATCAATAGCTAGGCTTTGCCATCAATAGAAGATTTTCTGTCAAGGGCACCACGAACATATAAACTAGTCTTTTGTATCTTGTTAAATTTTTTGGAAATCACAGTTATGTAAGTATTGAAATTACTGGTGCTTTCTATGACACAATTTTGAAATTTTGAGTTTTTTTATTTTTTGCTTTTTTTAATTTTGTTATTATTTTTGCCCTGATTTCCAAGGTGACAATTATTAGGCATTTTTTTTCATGCAGCATCACTTGTCCTAGCTGCCTTGTGGTATAATGCTAGCCTTGATAGATGCATTTGCAGCCTAAGTTTTGACCTTGGTTGGTCAGTGTGCTGCAATTACCATGTTTGCTAGCTAGCTAGGGTCATGGACTTTTTTGCAAGGACACATCCCATGGTCTTGTTTGGTATTCAAGCTCAGTACCTCTTGGTTCAGACAGATGTGCATTTAGCAATATGTTTGTGCCAGGAGTTTTCAATGGATATAGTAAATATATGTACATTTCTGTACATTTAAAAAATGGTTTATATTTCTTCAAAATGTATCTTGGTATTTTCCTTAAAATCACTAATCAGTGATTCTATCAGAAAATCGAAAAAATCATCAAAATCAGATTTTTGCATGTATGTAAACAATTACAGGTATCCTAACATACCCTGCTATGAATAAGACCAGAAGCAACCTAATAAGGACAGAATCGGAAATTTTAGTCATTACTGTCCGTTCGGACACTTACTACAACACGTATGTGAATGGGGAATCTATCTTGGAACCTGCAAAGTTTTCCTTCCTTTTCTGTCAATTCTTCAAGTGGGAAAAAGGTAACTTTATGAAATTCTACAGACTTATCCTTCACTTTGAGCTATTCCGCAAATTTCAGATACATTTTTCAAATCACTTATAGTGTCCTTTATAGCCCAGTGCATGCACCCAATCAATAGAATTTCTGCTCATTTATTCTGGTCAGAACTCCGGCCTCAAGCGGTGATATCGGATAGTATATCTATACCTATAAAAATCCAATATTTTTTTTTCTCATTTAAATAAATGTCTGGAATTTCTTGGATCCACAAACTTTTTCCTATGTATGTGTGTGTGTGGTTATGTGTGTCCATGTCTTTATCCCAGTCTGTCCTGTCTCTCTGGATGTTGCATGTGTGTAGGTGTGTGCCTATGTGTGTGTGTTGTAACAATGTCAAAATAAGATACATTGAACAATCTGTTTTTGCTCAGAGCAAGACCAGAAACCATTTGTATTACATGTATGTGTCCCTATTGTGTGTGTGTTTGTGGTGGTATATGTATGCATTCTTCTCAATGCATCATTTGTGTGACCGTGCATGCGTGGATGGATGGGAGGGGACGGATGGACGGACGGGATTGTGGGATGGATGAACGGACGGACTGCGCCGGCATATAATAAAGGTAATGTCCAAAGTAAAGATTGCCTAATAACGTATCTCATTTTTACGGCATTCCTTTGGACATTAACTTTATTTATAATTTCCGATCCAGTCCTAATTTAGCTAATTACTAATTAGAGGACCTTCTGAAAAAGTGATCCTTTGTGTTCACACTTTAGCTTTTCGTTAACAGAATAAACTACATGTTCGCAAATTGAATGTTTAGGTTAATAGTGTTTCAGACAGTTATTTTATTTATATTGTTAAAACCGATACTGTTTGTCTTTATGTGTGTCTTGTCACTTTTGTTAAAGTGTTGTTAATTTGTTTCTCTCCTGCCTAAACTCTTGAGCCCAATTTGCAACCACATAAGGTCATAACCCTTGGTCCAAGCTTGGTCATATAGGTTGTTTCACAGATTGGGCCACTTAAAGGGGCAATCTTCAAAAATCTATAAATTCCCACAAATCAATTGCTATAATTGCTATAATCACCACATCTTGAGTCAGAAGATCCACTGCCCAAAACCCTTGGGGGTTAACAGATTGGATTCAAAGGGCAATGCATTGAAATCAAATTCAGTTGGAAGATCACTCAACTGCTGACTGTGACCCATATGGGGGTGTTTAAAGATTGGTGTCAACTCGGTTGTGCGATTAAGGGGCATGGGGGCAGTTTGTCAGTTAGGGTAAAAGTTATATAATTGGTTTCTCTTCTGCCTTTAACACATTTGAGCCAATTGCAGCCCAGCTTGGTCAGGAAGAGCCACTGACTCATGGAGTGTGTTCAGAGAATGACAACCCATTGACCCCTATATGCCTTTTAACGCCATAATACAGTGTTACACATTTTGCGATCACAAGAGGGCAAGACGTGGTTCGAGAAAAAAAATATTCTAGAACCACCTTGTTCTTATTGTCCCCGCCGAACGCTTCGGAACGGGGACTATGAAATGTGCAGCGTCCGTCCGTCGTTCGTCCGTTTGTCCGTTCGTCCGTCCGTCTGGACAAAAATGTTAACCCATGTTGTATACCATTTATCTGGAGTTTCCGTAAGGGTGACAATGATGTACTTGGTGAAAAGAAGCGGGTTGATTAGTTCTCGACCCGATTAGATTGTTGGTCGTAAAAATATGCTAATTTAAGTTCCTATTTGCATATTTATGAGAATTTCCTGCAAGGCCGGGTTACAGTTTTTCTGGAGTTCCGTCAGGCCGTATAGTGATGTTAACTTTGTGAACAGACGCGGACTGAAGAGTTCTTGACCTATTAGATTTTTGGGCGTATTCGGGCATATTGAAGTCATGCAAAATGTGGTAGTCTAATGGGTGGGTAATATGCAAAAATCAGCGTATTGGCTATCTTTTTGAAATGTTCCATTGGATACTTAAATTCCTCCTGCGCTGCATAATAGCTTATCATGGGGCACCTCTTTTTTGCAATTTGAACAGTATGATGATATATGCGGCTTAGGTTATGCAAATGAGCTCATTAAATATATGTAATAAAATTAAAAAAAAAAAAAAAAAAAAAAAAAAAAGAGATAATCTCTGAACGGTACCTCGGATAGGAAATTCCCTTCGCTACATGAGAATCCTATGCTATGGGGAGGGGGTGAGGTGTTGGGGAGGGGTGGGGTGTTGGGGAGGGGGTTTGGTGTTGTGGGAGGGTTTGGGTGGTTTGGAGAGGGAGTGGGGGGGTCGGGGGAGGGGGGGGGGTGTTGCGGGGTGTTGGGGTGGGGTTGGGTATTGCGGGTTGTGGGGTTGGGTATTGCGGGGGTGTTCCCTTTGTGCGGAGGGGGTGTGGGGTATTGCGGTGTGTGTTTTGGGAGATGGGTGGGGGTGTTTTGCATGTGTCTATTGGTGGGACGGGGCTGGGAGTGTTGCGGGTGTTGGGGAGGGGAATGCCGGGTTGCAGGGTGTTAGGGAAAGAAAGGGGATGCGTGTTATAGGGTATTGGGGTAGGTTGGGGTGTTTGGGTGTTAAGGAGGGGTGGTTTGTTAGGGCGGAGGTGTTTGCGGGGGTGTTTGGGGATGAGGGTGGGATTTGGGGAGTTTTTGGGGTGTTGTGGGAGGGCGGGGGTTTTGCGGGTGTTGGTGAGGGGTGAGTGGTTGCGGGGTATTGGGGAGGGTATTGAAGTTGGTTGAAGTTGCTATTTCCTCACGTGTTAGTGATCGCAACATCTGCGGGACATATTTGACGCATCGCGTAATACGAGTTCGCCTTGTTAACAACAGTTTTTGTACTATCCTCACATGTTTACTGTCCATTTGTTTACAGAGGTAATTTGTGCCCCATTGTAAGTGAAATAGGGCGTCACAAAAATATGTCCTCTTTGAATACCATCATCTTGATATGGCCATTCTGGCCCATCATCTTTGCATGCTCTGGTTAATCAATACTGGTATAATCCTCCAACTACGATCAAATGCCAGAATTGATAGTACCCGATAAATCCAGCACGTGCCAGTGACCCCCACCGGGATTCGAACCCGGGATTTTGATGGTAATTATTCGTGTGTTCTTGCTGCGCCATCTAGAGCAAGCACCTAACCGCTAGGCCATGCTCCTAAAATCGCTAAAAAAGCATGAAATTCAGCATCGCCTCATTTCCCCCATTTTTTAAATCAGAGCAATGACATTTTTTTTAACATGAATGCCTTAACCTTTTAAAACCCTATACATTTGCCAGCCGTTTAGGAAGAATAAACACCAGTGTTTTAGAAGTAAAACCCCCATAACACCAAAGCATTTAGAAGCTAACTGGGTTTTATGTTAGTATCTACACACTTAGGATAATATTGTTTTTTAAAACGCGTTAAGGTTTGTTCCGTTAGAAATTCACATGCTCGGATTTACAAATGGGACAAACGCGCTGAATTTTTCAATGCTTTTTTAGTGATTTATAGGATCAGTGGTCCAAGAAAATACACCCTTTTTGCCAAAAAGTTGGTATTTTTTATGTTGTTGTTTCTTAACCGTCAGAGTGTTTATCACCGTTACAAACCTAACACTAATTTGTACAGTGTAAAAAGAGTGTATAGTGGTTTACGTTAGGACCATAGAGATAGCTAAATAAAAGCTAGAATACCGATGGCCAACTTGATTTGATGAGGCTCACTGCAGACGTCCAAATGTAAACTCACCGAATGAAAATGAACTTAAAACACTAATAGCACATTTTTTGAAGGTGCCCCCAATTTCCAATATTTTGAGTATTTTTGCACAGTTACAATTGGAAATTTGTGCTAGTAAAACTTACCTGTAAATGGTAGAGCTTGAATTTTTTCTATTAGCGTGTTTCTACTGGGCCGTTTACGCGTCGGACACGGCTCGTTCCGATTATCCAGCTCGGTAGAAACAGACCGACCCTCTATTTTAACGTGACGCGGTACAGGAAAGAAAAAATAAAACCCCTCTTAAAGGTTTTGCCGTGTTGCATACTGCTATTTCAACCGTAGAAACAGCCGATAGCGCCATTGGCCATGTTGGGCAGGACATGATGCCAGGCCACGCTGGTAATTCGACTTCCGCGCGCACATCGTTTCAAAGCATCAGCAGTTATTAAATATACTGTCCATTTTCATTCAAGTGATCAAATGATAATATTCATAATTGAACCGCATAGTACTTCTTTTAGTTACTTTACCCTACCTGGTGGTACATCCCATTAAAGAAATATAAAATAACTCAAGACTGTATGAATAAATATACGTTGAAGGGAATAGGGCCCTACCCATGCATGTAAAACACCACCTTAATGAAAAGAAATGTCATGAAAGTTTATGACCAGGGTGTAAATAGTTGTGACTCTGGCCGTGTCTGCCGAAAGCGTGACTAGCGTCTTAGTGCAGGTTGAGCTCGCCCATACCGGATGTCCCCTTCAATAGAAAGAGCTGGAAATAGTCTGGGAAAAGCTGGGTCCATAGTGGGTCAGCAAAAGCCGCTTTTTTGCCGTGTCGCAGTAGAAACATACTGTATGTATGGTAAAAGAAGGAATTTTTTAAAATTTTTAGAATAATCATTCTCTTTAGTAATTCATCAATGCTGGAAACGTCCTTCCAATGTGAATATCCGGGAAATAGCACCATTTACGTGTCTATGTCATCCGTGTTGTTCCGTCGTTCAGGCAAATCAAGTTAAAGGTCATTTTATAGCAAAACAAGTCGACCAATATATAACACAGTGTTTCGACAGGCGTACAAAATGCAAGGTCTGCTTAGTTGTTATTATCAGAATGGATTAAAATAATTGGCATGCAATGAAAATTACAATGGATATGGGGCTCAAGGTCGTTAATCAATAGGAAAATTTTAAATACAAGACTTCGGGCCATCCCTGTTTAAGTTATAGAACACTATTAATCATTAAGACCTTTTAGATTTTACACACACAGTATAGGCGACGTTTCACAAGATTAACCCTACAACATGTTAAAACAGGTGGTTTGTTTAAAACTGATTTTAACACTTTAAGATGATAATGAAGACTAATCCAATAATGGGGACCAATTTTAGTAACACATTTTTTGCTTCGAATATCCTAAAACGGCTGAACCGATTAGACTCAAAATTTGTAATCAGATGTTTTGGGTATATGAGGGAGAAAACATAGCGTTAATGCGTTGAGCACCACATACCGGTATGTGCCTTCAATGAAGAGCTGAGATAGCAGGAAAGCTGGGATATGGGGTTCAAGGTCATTTAATCAATAGGAAAATTTTAAATACACCGAAATTCTGGCCATCCCTGTTTAAGTTCTGTTGAACACTATTATCATTCAGACCTTCTTCCAGTAACATAATCATAAGTGTCTTTTATCTCTGAATGGATCAGTTTCAATCAAATTTGTTGAGCAGCCAGCCTTCTGTGAGCCTTGTGTTGTAAGAAAACTGCATTGTGGCTCTAAGAACACAGCACATTTTAAAAAATATACGCCTCTAGATTTGTCAAAATTTATATTTTTCCATGGTGTGAAAGCATTTATATACATTAGCCCTCACCTGAAATTATTAAGCCCTAATCAGTGCACTTATGGGGTAACCGGACGATTTTGTAATTAATGTCGGCGGCGACATTAATCAGCACACGACGCGGAATGTCGTGTACCAAAGAACACATGCCAATTGATTCTCACAGCATGCACATGTTTTGACCAATCTGTGACCGTTTGTGGTTTTATATCCATTTGAGTATGAGTCGTATGATATTCATGTAATAGACACTTGTGATTAAAGTTAGGCAAACTTAAAGTTAGCCTACATTTACCTGGACGTCCACTTTAGCCCTATTATATCCTTATCTGTTTTGGGGCATGTTATTTTTATGTGTAAAATAAGTCTCTAGTCCTTTTCAATGGCCTAGACTATCATTTGCGGCAATTGAAACAAATTTCATATTTTCTGAAAATGTGGGCCAGTGCTGCTTTAAAGCTTGAGCTCCTCTGGGGTCAGCAAATCTTGTAGTAGCCTATTTTGGGCTAATTGTGGCCATTGGTGATCCCCAGTAGCATGCTCTTCTGAGCATGTCACTGACCTGCACAGTTTGAGAGGCTTAACATTATTACTTCCTTGTAAAGTGAGAGGACATTAGAACATGAGTGCAATAACATGACAAGAATGTTGACGTCCTAATGGTTTAGATTTGCCCGAGATGGTTGTAAGTGTATTTGGAAATGCGCTGGTCAATCCGTTAGTTGAAGCTTGGACCATAAGTGTCTATTAAAGGTGCATTTCGTGATTTTCCAGCCCTTCTGTTTTATTCATTGTTCACTAACTATCGTTGTTGTGAAAAGCTCATTCACCACTTTTTGTATTGAATAGCCAGTTTTGTGTATGAGCAAATGCTTTGTTTCCCACAGTCCCGAGGCCACTTAAACAAAATTGCAAATTTTTTCTTCAGATAACGACTAAATTTGCATGTAGATTAGGGTAACACATGGATTACTAATGTAACGGTTCAGAGATATAAAAGTATAAACTCTTTTTAAAGGCACTATTAGGGATTGATAAATCAAAAATTGAAAAAAATCAACAAAATCAGATTTTTGTAATGTCTGAAACAAGCGCAAGTATCCTAAATACCATACAATGCTAAGACTGAAAGCTCCTAATAAGGAAAGAATGGGATAATTTAGAAAGGTCATTTACTGTCCGGACGGACACTTATGCACACGTAATTAAATGGAGACTCATATTGGAACATTGTTATTTTCTTTCTCTCCTTTCTGTCACTTTTGTCATTGCAAAATAACTTTAATGACAGACTTATCAATTTACTTCTAAGGTAGTGTTATTTATATGCAAATTTCAAATATTTTGATTCTTTGAGTGAATCACTGATACTTTTAACCTAAGTCGGTTCAAGTGATGAGGCTGTGGATCATGAAATGCCGCTTCAAAAGAGGATTGAACAGTGCCATCCTATTCCTCTCAGGTATTTGTTTATAGCTTTTAATCCCTGAAAGGCTTCACCTTTCTTTGAGATTATAAATCTCTGATTGGCTCATTACATGAAGATAACATGAGATGAATCATGAACTATCCAATCAGAATAGATCATCTGTATATCTCATTCATCTTGAAGATTTTCTTGGTGCATTAATATTTTCACAATTGTTCTTTAAATGGTGCATTTTATTTTAATTAAATTGTGATTTTTAAGTTTCCTTCCTTTTCCTTGGTTTTCTTCCAAATTTTACTAACAGCAGGAATTTTGTGTGGTGTTACTTTTAGTAAGTAGCAGCTTGTTGCTCGAAGGTGGTGAAATAAATTTGACATGAACAAAATTAAGCTATACTCATTACCATGCATCTCAGTTTTGACCTGGCGGGCGTTTATTAGAGGGAGAATGGGAGCATTTATTATACAGACAATACAGTGTATTTTATGTCTTGCCCTGAGCTTGCTCTGACGTAAAGACTAATTTCTGTATGTGTGTGGTCTATGTGAATGTACTGGTTATAAGAAAGTTTTGTCTTTGTTACTCCTGCCCAAATGCCTTGGGTCAATTGAAGCCAAACTTAATCAGAAGAACCATTGGCCCCAAGGGTTCGTATGTGGTGAGCTCAAATTGGGGTGGGAACGTTATGTGGGCCGATAAAAAGGGGCATTCTTTGACAACAATCCATTCGTTTTTCTGCCACAAATCAAATGCTACGATCCCCAAAACTTGGCAGTATTAAGCACGACCCAAGCCCCATTGAGGTGTACTCCAGTGGGGTGAGAGGTCCCTGTGGGCAAGTTAAAGGGGCCATTCGTTAGAAATCTACAATTCATTTTTCTGCCACAACTCCAATGCTATAATCATTATGAGGGTGTACAAAGTTGGAGTCAAAGGTTATGTAGGTGGATAAAGGGACATTCTGTCATCTCACATTCTGAAAGTGTAACACTATGAGCTAGTAATTCTTAACTACCTTGGGACAGTCAGTACCTTCCATTAACCAGTGTATTTAGAAAGTTACACGCCCCTCGTTTTGGGTATGATAGATGATACCCAGATCACATTTTAAAAAAAAGGTCAATTTATGTCAATGCATGTGTAGAAGTACACCCACTGAACCGAGTCCTTGGTGGATGAGCAATATTGTAACTCATAGTGTAACCTGTGCAAATGTTACAAATTTTTGGATCGCGATAAGGGGCAAGACGCATGGTTCAAGAACCACCCTGTTGAGTACTTGGTGACTAGGCATCTTGGGAAATAACATGTTTAATTCAATTTGAAGTGTATTGTGGAGTAAATTTGAAACGCCCATTGCGACACTTAAATGACTTCCGCCTAAAGCCCTGTTTACACTGGGCCAAAAGTCGAAGTGAATTTAATTGAGTCGTCATCAATTTCACTTTTTGCTGAAAAGGTGTAACACGCGCTTAGTCGAATCCGTATAAGTTGGCTTTTTAGCAAACTATTTGGCTAGTATAAACGAAACAGTAATCGATTTCATATAATATGAGTCGTAACAAGGGACCCGCCTCTGCGCATTTTCGGCTTCTCACCACGACAATGCAAGTGTGCTTCTAAACAACTGAGAATGAAGGCTAGCGCGATCATTCCAAAGAATTCGGACTGCGGCAGTTACTGTTCATTTTCCCTTACTTTTGCCGTTAGTTTTGATACATTTAGGCCTATTTCAAGAAAAGAAAGCTAATTCACAGCGCCGAGAGCAACCCAAGTTGCCATCGGGCCCCCATGTGAAGATCGAGGCAAAAATATTCTTGACACGTGGACGTCAAACTTCTCGATAAATGAGAGCTTCAACAGACGTAATTATTTCCTGAAAGCGAAATTCGGAATCGCTTTCATGTGTAACATCTACTGCTCAAATTAGTTTATGCTAATCCCCATTCGTAATTCAGAAGTAATATCACATTCACAATTCGACTTTTCTCTAGTGTAATGGCTATAAGTGTGATTGCAAGTCATTAAGACAATTCAATGCTAAGACCACTCTTCCTGTGAAAGCCTTGGGGAGACTTATGGTTATTTTGAACCCTGTAGTAAAACAGTAATTCCTCACATATTTTTGTGGTCAAATTTCTTCGGTTGAGAGACGACTTCAATAACCATAACAGTTACATTGCACTAGGCATAACGTGAAAACCGCATTTGGCCAATGTGCCACTGTCTCTGCGGAACTCTTGATTGGCCTGTTGCTAAAATGACCGAAACCTAAACCGCAGTTTGTTTTGAGCCAATCAGGGATTTCGGATTGGTATTCTGACGGAGGAAACATAAACAAAACCGTCGGACCACCACCAGGAGGCTTGTCCGAATAAATGTGGGCTGGGGATTTCAATCTGTCGCTAGTTGGATTTGTGCAACATATGGCTTTATGAAAATACAAATAGCAGATTTAGATCCGGTTTGTCATTTATGAGAGGCGTTATTCTATGGTTTGATAAAACAAAAAGTTGGCCTTTGCGGACTGAAAGCACAACATCTCTGTTTTTGATGATTTGAGGATTAAGAGCATTTTTGTTTGGTTTCAGCTTGAAAGCTAAAACTTTGTTTTTGTTGGCCAACAGGGGGAACATTTGTTAGATTGAGCTTTTTGTGTCTATTCCAGAAAGGTCACCTATGTCCGGTGTCAAATTCTGCAACCTGTCACAAACAATTGCTGTAAGTTCCAAACAGGAGGGGGGGGGACTCTCATTTTTGAAAATATCAGATTTGTTTGTTGCCTTTGCAAAATAAATATATTTGGTGACTTTCCACTAATCTTTTGTCCTAATCAAACCGGGGGATAAGCATTTGAATCACATGATCCTCAAAGCAGCTATACTTTTATAAAGTAGGTATCTGGATGGATTTATTTTTTGGTATAAAGCATCAGATGAAACATCCTCCTACATTCTTGTGGAATCTTCAGTTTTTGAATTTATCTACTTCTATGGCCTAATAACCATTTTTCTAATAACTCCTTGATGGCAATAAACTTACTACTTTTTATTAAAACATACTTGGTAAAAAAGACGATAAATCATTGAAATGTTAACCACTGAACTGCAGTTTGGCATAACAAGGTCCGAAGTTAATAAAATAACATCAAATCCATTGTCTTTGCTGGCAGTGAAGTGTAAATCAGCTTTGTTTATAGGAATGTGCCATACCGAACCATATGAGAACTAGAAGAAAAGCCACTCTCAGTACTTTCTTTTTCCTTCTTCAATGTAAACAAATATCCTCCAATGGTTGGTCAAAAGTTGAACTGAATGTAGGTTGTCCTGCAAAAAATAATTTAGGTCAAAAAATTGGCTCCCGGACCCGAACTCCATGAGTTTCTAACTTCCTTGAATTAGCGCTAATTTGATTAAGGCTGATGCTTTGTGAATTCAGTTTTCTTCAAATTCCCACACCCTTTGTGGTGTGAATTTTCCAACCAGCAAAATTAGGAATTAGACACACACTTTTGACGCCATGCAAATTTTCGCTTTTTTTTAGAACAATTTAAGCATGGCGCACAATATTTGACGATTTGATAAAAGTAGGGACATGCCCGAGCTATAAACCTCCATCTGCAAAAATCATAAATCCATTGTGGGGAAGTTTGCCTAGAGGCCTACAGCCTACAAAGGGTAAGGATTTTGTATGTTATAGTGCCCTCTATATCCCATATAAGCCAGAAAAAGAAAGATGTTTAAAATTAGATTTTTAAAAGAAAATCATATTTGCCCGCAATGGAATTTTAAACCAAATTTACACAGCATTTATTAAGTTTTTGAAAATTAATTTCTTTATTGCACTGTGTCACCATTGATGTTTTTTTAGGTAATTCTTCTGGTTTTGTCGTAATAAATGAAACTTTCAAATGCCTGGAAGACTTGAGAGGGAGGTCATGAGCATCTATTTAGAGAGCTCTCAAATGGGGTTATTGGAAATGAACATGAGTATAATACAAGCATAAGGACCATAGATGATACAAGGGGGTCAAGAGCAGAGCACATCCCCCTAATTGGTCCCAATGTAAGGCCGAATACCTCGGATCCCGGAAGCATTTGCCTTACATATTTTTTTGGAGGAAACTGGTCCCGTGAGGTTAGTATACAACTTGATGAGACTGTGTAGAATAAATTCAATTGGCGGGCATCATTAGTCGTGTCCACACGGAGGCTGAAAACAACTCCGGAGTTTCAAAACTCTGGGTGTCGATCGGAGTTTTTGGCCGTGTGGATGCATTCGGAGGTTTACACTCCGGAGTTTTATAAGGGGTCTAGCGGGGTTATCCCCCTAAAAAACTAGGGGTGAAAACTCAAACTCCAATAAAACTCCGGATTGGGGTTTTTTGGAGTGTCGTGCCGTCGTGGACAGCTTCGGGGGATAGTGAGCGGAGGTGACCTCGCAAGGTCATCTTTTTGACAAATTCCTGTGTTTGAATATCACGCGCGAAAGTGCACGGCTTCCGGTTTGACTTCCGGTATACACTCCGAAATGCGAAGCGGACGGAATGGTCGGGGGATGATTTCAGAGTTTCGACCATCGTGTGGACGTAATTGGAGGAAAGTAAAAATAATTGGATTTAATTTTCACCTCTGGAGTTTCAAACCTTTGGAGTTTTGTGACCGTGTGAAAACATGGCTATTGCCGCTTCCACGCACAACTCGGACTTCACCTAAAAATAGCCCAACGAAAAGCACTCAAGGAACATCGAAGGAAAACATTGCTGACTTGAGTATCTCTCCCAGAGTTGACGTTTAAGCCAATTCAAGGCATGTTCCCCTTTGATGGCTTCTTAACTTATATTGTGGTGAACTTCAAGTTTATGACAACAATGAGAAATGTCAGAGAGCCGCATCTCCCATGCATCGATTGGAAACGGGAGCATTTAGCGATCGAGCGACAAACATTGCTCGCATCGTATGAGAAACTTTTTTTAATCCATTATTTTATGATAGACATAGGTTGCACGGAGGGGAAATGTTGGAATCTGATTTTTTTTCCTTCCGCGCACGTCGCGAGATTCGTTTTTTGTGGACACCACGGAAGCGAGTATTTGGTTGTTAGACCGTCGGATCCGAATTTTTTTTTGCACATGGTGTGGTGTTACACGTTTGGTGTTTGGTGGTGGAATGATTATCCTCTAATAGATTGACCACTCTTCAGGAGCCGGGGGTATATATGTGATAATGATCTGGTATGCCGCTTGAATAAATAGGTTTTCGGACACTGGACATCAAAACATTTTGCTTATAGAATACATGGAGAATGAGTTTGGTGTTTGTTACAGGAGGTTTTCCTAATGTAACTAAGTTGTTGATGATGCGTCCAGTTAGGTGAAAATGGGTTCAGGGTGTGGTGTGTGTGTGTGCATGCAGGTGTGGTGTGTGGTGTGTGTGGAGTATAAGAAAAAGTTGCACTAGAGTTGTGCCATGATCAGTTATGATTTTTGCCCTTACAAGGTGGGGGCTTATTGATGACCTGCTAGATAGATGTCTGTATGTGATGTTTGTCCGGTTCATGCCAACTGATGTATCAGTATGGATCAATAAATTGATCCAACATACCAACAAAATGCAACATCCCATGAACTTTAAACTTGGTAGGAATTGGTAACCAGGCCTATGACTGTTCCCGGTTATTTTTTAGAATGGGCACGAACACGCTTTATTTCGCTGATTACCAATAATACAAACAAACTAGCAGGTGGACGCTGTTTTTGCACCTACCGAGGTACAAAGTTTCATATAATTAAAATATTTACAACTGCCACTAATACTGTGTTAATACGTCACACTCGTACAATAGCAACTACGAACATGCTATAGCCCACGCTATTTTGGAGCCCTTTTGGAAAACTGCAAAAAACACTGTGCTGTCACTGCGATGGTAAACTGTCTGACAACCACATGCCTGGCGATGTTCTTGGATATCTAAGGATCCATTTTTATATTCGAGGGGCGCTGGCAAAATCAACGCGAAAGTTCATTTTTCTGTGCCGTAAGTTTTAGTGCGTAAGGGGATTGGCGTAAACATCTAAGGTCTACCAGTGAGGCTCGCCGATTCAAGATGGACGTCCGACCTCTAGCCTTTTATTATCCAACTCTGTGGGTAAACCATGAGACTCCCTGTCCTGTGTTGTATATTTTTGCATCAGCTAACTGCATTCAGTGATATTAATGAGCTAATTTGCGATCATTTTGCCAAATGAGCCACTCTGAAATGCTGTATGTATGAAAGGTAGGTAGTGAGTTGGGGGGTAAGCCTGCATGGCTGATTTGATGGTACAACAGTTCAAAATGGCAATTTAACGATAAGGAGCAGTCTTCAGGAAGGATTGAACGCAAATGCGTAAATTGACACGGCGCTGGTCACTTCTGCAAGGAGCCTCAAATAGGACAGCATGCCGACCGACTTACGCATTTATATTGGAAGAGCGATCAAGAAACAAGATATTACCAGGAAATTGGAATGTGCCTCAACTTGCTAACAACAATTTTAAGCAATGACGACACAATTTTGACAACGGATATAAGTAGGGACATGCAAGAGCTATACCTCCATCTGCAAAAATCAGAAAAAAATTCATTGCAGGGAATCTTGCAAAGATTTGTATGTTTAGTGCCCTCTATCTGCCCATTCACCATAGAAAGATGTGGAAAAATTAGGATTTTAAGAAAATTTATTTGCCCGCAATGGAATTTTACAAAGTGTACCACAGATGTAGTTAGTGCAATAAATAAATTAGTTTTAAAACGTGTTGCCATTGATGTGTTTTGTAAGTTATTATAGTGGGGTTGTAATAAAGGAGATTTCAAATGGATGACTGTGGACTTGAGAAGGGAGGTCATTAGAATCATTTAGAGAGCTCTAAAATGGGGGATTGGAACTGAAAATGAGGGTATACAAGCATAGACATAGCTGATACAAGGGGGTAAGAGCAGAGCACATCCCCCTATTTGGTCAATGTCATGTCGGACTACTTGACTCCCCGGAGCAATTTGCCTAATATTGAGAAACGTCCCGTGAGGTAGCATACAAAACTTGATGAGACCCGTGTAGATTAAATTCAATTTGGCCTCATTGACGCTTCATCGCACAACTCGACTAACCTAAAAATAGCCCAACGAAAGCACTCAAGGAACATCTAAGGAACACATTGCCTGACTTGAGTACCTCTCACAGAGTTGACTTAAGCCAATTCAAGGCAATGTTCCCCTTTTGATGGCTTCTATAACTTATATTGGGGGTGAAATCAATGTTTCTGAAACATGAGAAATGTCAGAGAGCCGCATCTCCCATGCATCGATTGGAAACGGGAGCATTTAGCGAGCGAGCGACAACATTGCTCGCATTGTACTGGAGAACTTTGTTTAATACAATTATTGTTATATAGACTAGGTTGCACGGAGGGAATGTTGGAATCTTGATTTTTTTTCTTCACGCGCTCGTCAGGAGCTCAGTGTTGTTGTGACACACGGAAGCGATTATTTGGTTGGTAGACGTCGGATCCGAATTGCACATGGTGTGGTGTTACACGTATGTGTGTTTGGGGTGGAAGAATCCTCTAATAGATTGACCACTCTCCAGGAGCGGGTGTTTTAAGTGTGATAATGGAATTGGTCTTGCGATTGAATAAACTAGGTTTGCGGAACTGGACACAATACTTTTGCGTATAGAATTACATGGAGAATGAGTTTGGTGTTTGTACAGGAGGTTCCTAATGTAACTAAGTGTTGATGATGAGTCTAGTTTTGGTGAAAAATGGGGTTCAGGTGGGTGTGTGTGGGTGCATGCACGCTGTGTATGTTGGAGTAAGTACAGAAAAATTTGCCCACTATAGTTGTGCCATCATTCAGTTATTGATTTTTGCCCTAACCATGGTGGGGGCTTATTGATGACCTGCTAGATAGATGTCTGTATGTGATGTTTGTCTGTCATGCCATTGATGTATTAGTATGTGATGAACGATTATCCACCATACCAACAAAATTGCAAAGATCATTAAAATTGGTAGGAATGGTAAACATGATGACTCCCTGTCCTGTGTTGTATATTTTGCATCAAGATAACTGCATTTCAGTGAATATTAATGAGCTAATTGCATAATTTGCCAAAGGAACCACTCTGAAATGCTGCATGTATGAAAGGTAGGTAGTGGTTTGGGGGGTAAGCCTGACATGGCCGATTTTTGATGTACAACAGTTCAAATGGCAATTTAACGATAAGGAGCAGTCTTCACAGAAGTGATTTAACGCAATATGCGTAAATTGACACGGCGCTGGTCACTTCTGCAAGGAGCCTCAAATAGGACAGCATGCAGACCGACTTACGAATTTATATTGAAGATGCGATCAAGAAACAAGATAATTACCAGGACATGGAATAGTGCCTTCACTTGCTAACAGCGCCACGATACACCTCATAAAAACCTGATGTTTGCAGTTAACACTGTTAATATTAAACATGCATGGAGTTGAAAAACAGCATTTCTTTTTTATTTTATTGACTCTTTGATGTCTACCATCATCAAAAGTCATCTTCTATTGATGACAAAACATTCAATTAAGAGGGTGCAAAAAATCCAAAGTGAAACTGGAATATAATACCATGTAATTATACGAAACTGTCAACCTTATTGAAGATAATCCATTGAGTATACTCAAAACTCTCGCGGTTCTCTTTTATGTGAGAATTTAATTAAAAGGCTCTCCTGTTACACTTTTGATGGGAAATTGTCTGTTCAATCCTTTCATAGCAGAAGAGCGTACATCGTATTAGTTTGTTAATATTACTGTAAAGTTTTAAACTAACTGTAACAAGGAAGAGAGGTGTTACCTACAGAGAAGAACACCTCATTTTGCCAAATTATGCATAACATTGCAACCAAATATGACAAGAATCTTTCTTGGAATTCCTTAAAGTTACTGCCTTTTTACTAGGTGATAACAACAGAAAGTAGAGTAAGGACCCTGGCAAAGGAAGGAAGAAGTTAGGAAATTTTGTATGATATTGAGATACACCTTTTGCCTACAGGGATCATCATGTGATGCCCATCAGGTACTCATGTGATGTACATGTGTAAGGAATACTGTTCATCCCACATGAGTACCTGATGGGTATCACATGATGATCACTGTAGGCAAAAGGGTGTATCTCATACCAAGTTTACCAACAGGGATCATCATTTGATACAATCAGTTACTCATGTGATGTACATGTGATACATGTGTGAATGTGTGTGGGCCTTGGCAAAAGGGACTATGGTGTTGAAGATTTTGCCATGGAAGTAACAAGTATGTCAGGAAACATACACCCTTTTGTTTTAAATGGACTGTGGAGTTAATAGACAGGTCAATTAACTAATAAACAACAAAAGAATGAATTTAAGTTTAATTAAATCAGATCTTATTAGTGGCAGGCAGTTAATTAGCATCAGAAGCAGCAGTCTAGGAGTTTAGTAATGCAATGCAATTGAAAGAGCATTTGGGTTTCTAAATTGTGGTCGTGGTATCTGTGTTTCACACTTTAAATATCCTAAATATTCAGGGAACACCCAACCAGTGTCTTACCCCTCCTGGCACAGATAAGGACCTCGCATCCAAATTTTTCCTTCAAGCATGTTTTGATATCCCTATCCAGCGCACCCAATTAGTTTAAACCCCATGCGGGTTGGGTGTAGAATTGGCCCGATGTGTTCCCCTGCATGTCGTAAAAGGCGACTAAATGGGGCCCCCTGCGGGTTCGGGGTTAAGAATTGGCCCGATGTGTTCCCCTGCATGTCGTAAAAGGCGACTAAAAGGGGAAACTCGTCTGTTATTTGAACAGATGGGTTGTATTTAAATTTAAGATTTTATTATAAATGTGTAATGATTTCGACTGTGTAATTGTATTATTAAGGTGTTCTGTTGTATTACTCGTTTAAGTACATGTAGCTTAAAATCAATTATCATGAAAGACAAACAATTTATCAATTACATTTGTAATATGTAAGACCCCTATTATTTTTTTTGTAATAGTAAATAGTAGCATGTATTAGGGTTCTACTGTAATTGTTGTTGTAATTTAAAATCTATCAGTTGGGCATAATGCCCACGGTATTGGAGCCATTTATAAAATGTACATGTATGAGACAATCTATTTGGTCTGTAAAGGGGATCTCATGTTTGCATGTTCTGATGTGATTGTCGATTATCTGTATTTGGAGTTGAAGTTTTTGCTTGGTACATGATGAGTGATGACCTTTGTCATCAGTCTATGATGTGTTAGTTATTAAATTTTCAGTATATCTTTTGAACTTGTTTTTATTGATGCATGTTTTTTAAGTGTACCTTTGCAATTAGTTGGTTTATCTTGTTTTATACATGGATGGGTGATGCTCTGGTTCATCACTGCATGATGGGTATCCTTTTGTAATTGTTAATTGTTTATTTGAATTGAAATGAAGTTTTAATAGGGCGTTGTTTTTATGATTTAATGTTAAATGAAAAATGTAATGACAACAAATACACAATTGTGGGAGTTGTCTTAAACTTGAATACTCATCCATCACTGCCAATTTAGTTTACATTACAAACAAAAATGTGGTCGCATGGAAGGCGTTAATGGTCGATCATCGAGTTGGAGATTTGTCTATTCTATTTTATTGGTGTGAAGGGATTTGGCGTGACCAATCATACGCCACTAAGCAATGATCAAGGGCTGTATCATATTTGGGCTAGAGTGAAGATGCAAGTGGAAAAACTGCGAAGTCCGTAGTGCCTTATCGGTCAGTTTTGCTCGAAGCCAAAACTTGTTGTTATTAAGATCTTCATACATTTTAACTTTTTTAGCATTAAATTGATTTATTCTGAGGGAGATGCCGGAAAATTAAATAGTAATTTTTGAGTTAATATTGATCAAACTTCTCCATTTAATTAGACTTGTAAAGTAAATTGCTCACAAATCTTGAAGGTGGTGCTTCCTTATTCTTGATGGGCATGAGACAGGGGATCAATAAGAAGATAACAAATAGAAAGTAAACCAAATAATGGGAAGGATTTTTAAATTTCAAGTAAAATGCGGTGGGTTGTTCAGAGATTTTGTCAAAGAACTGTCTGTTATTCAGGACACGGGGCAGGGACTTCTTTTTCATTGATTTGGATGGAGAAATTCGTGCCTTGTTCAAGCCAAACATGCGTATTTAAATTCCAACTGATTTTAAAGGGGTATTGCGTACATCACTTCAATTTGCATAATTTTTGGTCAATTTGGACAAAAAGTCACATTTTGAAAAGTGAAGTAGATCTTTCAAGAGGAAGTGATAAAAAATCCACATGTAAGTACAGCGATTGTGGTGTATAGCCACAATGCAATATGATGTCACACTTGGCGATTAAAATAAAATCTCCTGCCCTTCGGTTGCAATACCAAGAGTATAATAGACACACCTGTGCAAATGAGCATCTCTGGAATTCCAATAACAGATGGATTGTATTGTAGTCCTGTAATGTGGCTCTTTGCCCTACAGCATGGCTGCCTATGATGGGTCTATTGGAGGAAAGTACTTGGTTCTGATGCAAAGGGTTCCCGGTTCGAATCCTCGAAGCCATTTGGTGGGCTTTTATTCGGGTAATCGCGTTCTGAATTTAAAATTTATACAAATGATAGGCATCAAGATTTCTGCTGTCCCCATACAGGGTTCATTAGAATTAGGTAAATAACAACACAAAACCTTGACTGTCTTGTTTCTCTTTTGGTCTGAAGAGAAAGTCAGGGCATTATTGATTCAGTTCGAGAACTGTGCTAAAAACAGTTGTGAGATGCATCCATCAGTAACACTGAAACAAGATAAAAGTTGAATGTTTTATCAAGCGCATTCGAGTCGTCAATTCTATCAGATATTTTGACGCTTTGAAAGAAAAGAGATAATCAAAAACCACTAAAGCAGAAAGCCCTTTGACCTCTTGTTTGCTTTAGTTTCTGATTCCTTAAAAAAAATTATCAACCATGTCTGGATGGTAGTAGTAGTTATAACCAAAATAGCTGCCTTGAGTTTACCCAGAGTTGAAATGACTTGTGTGACAAATGTCATGTGGATAGGTTTTCCCTCGTTTTGTGTTAATTCAATGTACTAGTCAGGATTTTATCTGCTCTCCATATAAACATGGTATGATTAAGAAAGTAGTAGCTTCATTTTGAAGTTTAATTTGAGCCTTGTGGCATTTCATGTATGAGCAAAATGTGTCACATGATCGTTGTGGTGTATTTTTTTTTTTTACGCCGGGAATATATTTGGTCCTGTTTTAAAGGGGCAATCAGATTTAAAAAAAAACTTAACAATTTACAATTAGAAGTCTTCAATTCCATCCATCCAGCCTTCCGTCCGTCCATCCATCATGTCAACCGATGTGTGTGTGCGGCGTATGATGCGTGTTGTGCTTGTGTACATCATGCATGATGTGATGTGTGAAACGTTCCAACTTGGTTATACATTTTTACAGTGTTCGTTAAAATTTGCTGTTACTTATCAGTGGAACGTCAAATCACTCATATTTGGCATATTCAAAGACTGCCAAATTTTGCTTTTACGATTAAAGTAATCCGGTGTGAATACAGGATATCGTCTGACCGTAAAAAATCATGAAAATGTTTACTTATTTGACACGTTATAGTGCCCCACTCCTACGTGTGACTAGGGCGTGTTAAACTTGAGTTTCGAGTATATGCCCCCCCTTCCCATTTTGGTTTGTTAACTTTGCAAAGATTTGATTATTGTATGTAAAAAAGTATACATTTCTAGAAAGAAAATTGGACGATGAACCCGATGATGGCATCAGCTTAATGTAAATACTTTCCGTATTTTGAGAAAATGCTGAAAAATCTGAATTTTGCCCCCAAATTCCAGACGCATAACAAAAACAATTTGATTTCATGATTTCTTTTTTGAAACAAGACAAATTGGTCTAGGCCGTTTTTTAACATTTTTAAAAATAGATCGTTTTTTGAAATATAAGGAAAAATGCAAAAAAGGTGATTTTTTTGACTGTCTTTTCCACAATTTGAGTATATATATTGGAGAATATCTTAGTAGAAATCGCAAAAAATGAAAAATTGAGAAAACCGTCCTGGAGAAGACTGATTGCTATTGTGGAAAGTTAAACCTGACCTTACTTGGTATTTTGAGTTATCTTGTCTGAAAATTTGCAAAATTTTGCGCAAATTGAACATTGAGAAAATCTGTGTTTCAGTAAAACAAGGACTTTTCACGCCATTTTCAAGCTGTCTCTTTCTTAAATAACTTTACCTTTTAAATGTCAAAATTGAGTATGTTGTGCAAGTGATAAAATACTCTTTAGCACTATTGAATCCCAAACCTCAACTTCAACTCCAGAAAATAAGATGCAATTGAAATTTTCATCGTGGTTAAAAAATTAGCGTTTTTTATTTTCAAATTTTATTCTCGTTGCCAGATGCGTTCGCGCAAAAGTACATTAAAACAAGCGTGCACGCTTAATTACGCAGCAAAATTCACCACGCGACGCGATGCTGCGCCATGCACCATGATGGCGTGTAATGGGCTTAAATTCCGCCGTTAAGACCAGGTGGTTTTGTGACTTTAAATGGTCAAATAGCGTTTTTAAACGGCACCAAAAATACAAAATTAGGTTTTTTTTTTTTTTTTTAAAAATTAGTTTAAAACAACAATGGAAAACACAGGTTGATGTTTAAATTGGTGCAAAAATCAGAAATTCGTGTAAAAACAAAAACACTAGGGTTAACACTGCCTTAAGCACACAACACAGCTGGGAAGTGAGTCAAAGGTGCAGGTGGCCCGATAATAGTCTGATTTGATATGATGGTTAACTCCCTCAAATGGAGCATATCACCAAAACCATCTGATTACAAATTTCAAGTGAAATTGGTCCAGGTTTTGAATAGTAGAATCACAAAACTTGGGGACACAAACTAGGCCCAGAGGGTGTTTTGAATCAATCCCACACTGAATTGCAGTCCTAAATGTTCCTGTACAACCACTGTCAGTACTTAGAGATTAAAGTGTCAAAAGTTTACGAAACCACAGAACATTCCATGATCATGCAAAAATTCCCTAAGGTACTAGCACCTTGTGGGCTAAAATGAGTGTAAAAGTCAAGGTTTTTATGTGTTAAGAATAGATTTTGGGGATTAAATGACATGTTGAGGTGAAATTCCCAAAACTGGTGCATTGTGGGATGACTCATACACCCGATGAACTGAGTTCCAAAGGACATGTGTGTGAGCATACGGTGAGTGGACCACATTTTGGTGAGTTTGGTTCATCAAGATCAAATGGAAACCCTTTCAACTGGGGCCTTAAATTGGCACTGTGAAATGAGAAAAATATGGAATTCCTTTAGATACCAAATCCCCAATTTTGATGGGGGAGTAAAGGTGGCAGGAGGGGTCACCCACCTTTTAAAGGTGCAGTTCGTGACTCCAACACCTTGTTTATTTGTCATTGTCACTAGAGTCCGTGAGAAAAGCTATTCCAACGTTTGAGTTGATGCCGATCTTGCGGTTTTGTGTTATGAGCAAATGCTGTTCCACGGCCCCGCAGGCCACTTGTGCTTTCATTTATGTCCATTTATGGAACAGAAAATACAAAATTTGCGAATTTCTTACAGATACGACCGGAATTTGCACGTAAGATATTAGGCACAAAGGATTACTTGCGCTACGGTTCAGATGTATAAAAATCTCAAATTTTTTAGGTATGGGTCACAAAATTGCACAATGCTCAGAACATTTACACTTTTAGTACCAAAATAACTAAATATAGCCAAAATAAATGTGTATTGAATGTAAAATTTAGAGGCCATTCTGCATACCTTTTATGAACCACAGGAATGAGGAGCGAAGAAAGACAACATGGGCCCTCATAGATAACAGTCGAGTATTTCTTATTGATGGAGTTGAGCGAGAGACAGGGACTAATTAAAGCGGAAGATTGCTGGAGACATTAGGGTGTCTATGGGACCGGCTATCGGTGATTGAGGACCAGTATGTTACACACCAAGTCACAATGGAAAATGTCGCCTTGTACTGGCCAAGGTTAGAGCCGTAATGTGATTTCAATTCATTAATAATCCCTTGACGGATAGGCAGGGAAAGGTACAAATAGTTTAGACACAGGAAGCATAGCTGAGCAAGTGCTTATTTTGAACTAGCTAGGATACAATTCAAGTATGAGAATTGCTTTCAAGTGGCCTTCACTCGTTTATTGAAAAAAAGTATATTCGTGTCATGGGGGGGGCGGACCGTCATATAAAATGAGTATAGGTGTAAGCATGGCTTTCGAAATTGAGTGGAAAGAATTTACCCACAGTTGTAAAGGTGACTATTGCACAGGAGTTGTTACACTGTAAAAAAATACTGTTAAAGTTACGGAAAACCTGGCATCCATTCGGCCAACAAAACTTGGTTGAAAGAATTACAGTACAATGTAAAAATAATTTCATCAAACACTTAAAAACATATATAATTGGGGAGTTAGTGCAGAGATGTGAATATGTGGGAAAAAAAATCACTGTGAACATCTTAACTTAATAGCCTAACAACCAAATTTTACGTTGCATATGCTTGAAAACTTTACAGTTTGTTGTAAAAATATATACACAAACTGTAAAATATACTGTAAGTTTGAATGAAATCCCTGTAAAACATGTATTTACTTAGGTTTTAATTAGCTAGGGCTAATTAAACAAGATTTGGCTCACTCCGATGTCAACAATATTTCCCTACTTTGGGTTGTTTAGGTTTATGGGGGGGTGGGGAGTGAGTTGGCTTAACAGTAATTTCCACTAGTTGGTCGGCCGCAGGTAGTAGGGCATCTTGGATGACCTTTTGACCTCGGTATTGACTGGCTGGCAGTGACAGACGGTCCAATCATCAAGCCGCTCTAACGCGCCTTTTAGTTTAGCACTGTTTTAAATATTTGATCTTGTCACATTCCTTACGGCTGGTTGCAGGACGGTGGGAGTTCTTCAAAAAATTGTACTAGAGGATAAGTGTGGAAAGCACGGTTGTGTGCCTAATCGATACTGAGGGAATAGAAAGAGGGCAAGAGAGAAGAAAGTATATATGCAGTCAGCAATGCCGAAACGAGTGGAAGAAAGAAGTAAATAAGCGGAAGATTTCTTGCACGGCAAGAAACGTGGCGCCCCCTGGTTAACGTTAACATTATTGACAAGCATGACTATTGATGTATACCGGATGAATGTACCTACCGGCCAGGCGCAGGGCGACGGCGATTTATTCCTGAACAACCTATTTTCTGACGATCACCTAGGTTCCTATGTTCCTTAATGCCATGGATATACTTGATTCGTGTGGGCGGACTGAGATCAGCTGGCTCCCGGGACCTAATTAAACAGGATAACTGTGCTGAGTTCAGCAAGGCAACGGAGACAGAACATTTTCCCGAGTAGTGTTCCACAGGTGCTCTACTTGCCCCAGTTCAGGGTGTGCCGAAATA